>CATIWK010390514.1:0-13721 GCA_949634005.1 Mallotus japonicus
CAATATAAGATCTTAGTATTAAAAATCCATATTATTTTTACATTAAAGCATATATTTTAAACAATATTTGTTAGAATGGTGTAAAGTGTAAAAAATATGAAACACAGGGTACTAAAAAGTCAAAAAAAAACCACGGAACTGATTTTTCAAAATGATGAAACCACAGGGTACTAAATTATACTTATCCCAAAAAAAAATGAAGTAAAATCCGTTGGAAAATTTCCCCTCCCTTTAACACAGTAGCAACTCAGCAAGACGAAACAAATATAGGCACGCCACAGATGTTCGCCGAGAAGCACATACCCGATCTTCGAACACCAAATGCCATGCATACAGCAAGATTACCTCATTACAATTACAAAATCCATAAATTTCATAAAACTTTCTGTATTAATCGATTCTGATATTGAGAATACATGTTTTATTTGTATGTCATTGAACTACAACAGGCATATATCACTACAGAAATTTCAAACATGTAAAAGAACAGGTAAAGAAGAACAGATTAAGGTAAAAAAAAAAAAAGGGGGGAAGGGAGGACTCGGAGAGCACAATTTGGAATTAAATATCGACAGGCATTTTCTCCTTTTTTTTTTTTTTTTTTTTTTTGCTCTTTTTCTTTTTCCACTTGCATTGAAATGTAACTACAAAAATTACATGTACAAAATGCAATTTGCTGGACAAATCTTGTACAATTGGCATCATGGGGCATTTTCATTTCTGAACACTCAAAACAAAAGATGTATACATGGTAGCTCAACCAAGATCTAATTCTGTTTTGAAGACAACAATAAAAGCCATTATGTCTCTTACAACCTGTCCTTACCAGGAGAAGTACCAAACGCATTTGAAATTCAACACACACTTCCATTAACACATTAGTGGCCACTTTCTGTCATCCTGTTGAGACTACTGTCCTTTCTATGTTGATAAATGGACTTCCAGTGAGCTATCTCCTCTCTGCAGAGAAAAGAATTCTCAGCCTAACTTTTTCTCAAAAAGTCTACAATAAAAACTAACCAGAATGTGAACCCATAAACTTCCTTTAAATCAATAGTAAGAGGATGGAAAAATAACATGTAGTATTAAATGTTGGGCCAGATGCTATCAAATTGGAAAAAGAATGCATGAGACAGATACATAGAGATCAACAATATGGACTGAAATTTTTCCAAGCTAGCAGAAGCATATGGGAGAAGTATGAAATTTTTGACATTGAAGGTCAAGTGTGAAAAATCTGAGCTCAGTGATTGTCAGGGCACACAATCATTTCTGTTCTCCATAACAAAAAAAGAGCATAAAATTATTTCCAATATTTATAAATGGCATAACATAACTGTAGGACTTCAGCACATTTGACCAAATATTATCTTCACTTGATTAAAAAAAAAACAATAAAAAAAAGTTGCATTTCTAGAGAATAATAAGACCAAGTCAGTTGTTGAGTGTTTTTTCAGCATTTTTAATCAAATAACATGCATGAAATATGAAAAGAACTTTTTTTTTTTTTTTATAAACCATAAGAACAATAAGAACCTGAGACAGCTTTGAATTGAATCGTAATGAAGAACAGCAACAACTCTTCGCTTCCTTTCTTTCCAGGAACCTCTACTATGCTTAACAACTGGCAACTGTTTGATCCCTTTGGCCTCCATTAGTTCCTTGGCAATTGCTAAATCAGTGTCTGGATAGCAGGTCAACAGTCCACGACCTTGTCCTCTGTAACTTATCCCTCGAGTACATACAGAGGAAACAAGACAGGTATTCGCCTGTAGTAAACAATATAAACAACTTGCATATCTTTCAAGAGCGTAAAAGTACAAACTTAGGCAGAAAGAAGATATATGTCTCAATGAAATATAGCATTTATTGGCAATCATTTTATACTTCGTGTCTAAACAGTCCACAATCTTGTCCTCTGTAGCTTATCCCTCGGGTACATACAGAGAAAACAAGACAGATACTTGCCTGTAGTAAACAATGATAAGCCATTCGCATATCATTCAAGAGAGTGGAAAGGTAAAAGCTTAGGCAGAAAAAGTTATGTTTCAATAAAACATAGCATTTACTTGCAATCATTATATACAACAGGGCTAAATTGTTAAGGCGAGTGAGTGAAAACCTGTAATTTGTGCGATAAAATTTTGTGAGTGGAAGTTGGTAAGAACACAGAAAGGAGGGAGGCCAGAAATCATGGTGAACTTTATATAAAAGAAAACAATGACTTCATGTTCAGTGATATCAATGACACAGCAAGCACCCAGGTTATAAACCATAAAGAATTTAACCTCCATCCTTACATCTTTAATTGCTGAATCACCTACAGTAGCCTCATTAGAGTTACTAGAAAGCCGTCTAATGTCACCGTATGTAAGAATTCCCTCCAGTAAATCTTCCTCATCCACCACAAGCACACAATTCTGATTGCTGTTGTGCATGCAATCAACAGCTTCTTTTAATGTTGAAGTCCCTACAACCTTTACATAGTTTTTAGACATGGCCCGAGAAACCTAAAATTGGCAGCATGAATTAGGCCTCAAAGAGAATAGTGCATTAAAGCTGGAAAAAATCAAAAAATAAATACAATTAGTGATAAGAGGAAATAATTCAAACCTTCAGGTCTTCTAGAACCAAATCTTCATTAATTGCTTCATGATCAGAAGCATTTTCTATGATAGAAAGTTCTAGACCACCTCCACCTTCAATTCTTCTCCAGATATCATTTTTTTGTTCAGAATTTGAAAGAGAGGAGTAGCCCCTTGTCAAAGAACGTTTATCAGATGCTTCGTTCTCCTTTCCCTGGTTGGTTACAGAAGGAACCCATATTGCTAACCCAACAGCACCCTACTTGCAAATTTGAACAGGAAGATAACATCAATATCAAATGAGTTTCATGTCATGGTACATAAACCACAAATCCTACTAGATAGAGGATAAAGAAGAGCAACAACAATAGCAGCAACCTCTTGTTGAAATTAAATAAACAATTAAATAGAGGGAAAACGATAAGTCTTATCCTGAACTTTGGGTCAATTATCAATTAAATCCTATTTTTTTAATCAATTTGCTTCTTCAAATTTACAAGTTATGTCAATTCTATCCAATTTTATTTTAAGGATCTAATTATATTTTTAAAAATTACTTTTAGATTTTTATAAAATAAATTTGACACTTACTAAAAATTAATCTTCTTTTTCTAACAAGAAAAAAATAAAATATAAAAAATACTTTCAAGTTCTAATCTTACAACTTTCGAAATAAATTCAAAAATTAATTTCTAAATACTTTCATAAATTTTCAACTTTTCACTCACAAATCTTATATTTTAATTTAAAATTCACTTCTCAACTTTCAACCATGTTATTTAAAAATATTTCTAATAGGAATTGAAAAAAAAAAGTATGAAACAAGGAAAAAAACAAGAATTTTGAGGCACTAAAAATATTAATAAAGAATATTAAAAACATTTGATTTTTCTGAAAAAAAAAAAAAAAAAAAAAAACTGTTTAAAAATTTTATTATTGTTTATAGTGATATTTAAAAATGCTTACTTTATACTTTTTATTTTTATTAATACTAATATAAATAATAATCAATTTACGAGTTGTGACTTTTTTCCTTATTATTTCATTAATTAATAAAATATAATAAAATTTTATTTCAAGGATCTAATTATATTTTCAAAAATTACTTTTAGATTCTTATAAAATAAATATGACACTTACTAAAATTTGTATCCTCTTTTTCTTACAAGAAAAAAAAATATAAAAAAACTTTCAAGTTCTAAACTTACCACTTTTGAAATAAATTCAAAAATTAATTTCTAAATATTTTCATAAATTTTCAACTTTTCACTCAAAAATCTTATATTTTAATTATTTTAAAATACATTTCTCAAAGTTTCATGTTATTTAAAAATATTTCTAATAGGAATTGAGCAAAAAAAGTATGAAATGGAGAGAAAAAAAAAAGAATTTTGAGGCACTAAAAATATTAATAAAGAATATAAAAAACATTTGGTCAAAAAAAATGAAGAAAAAATTTAAAAAAATTTATTATTGTTTATAGTGATAGTTAAAAATGCTTACGTTATACTTTTTATTTTTATCAATATTAATATATATAATAAATCAATTTTCAAGTTGTGACTTTTTTCCTTATTATTTTCACAGAAAAACCCATTATGTGGCCCTCGAACTTTTATGATTTGTTTTATTGAGCCCCTATATATTTTTTTCGTTTTAAAAGACCCTTAAACATTTATTTAATACAACATCAAACCCTTTTTTGACTGAGAGTAGAATTGATGATCACCAACCAAATAAATGTTTAAGGGTTCGATGTTGTATCAAATAAATGTTTAAGGGTTCGATATTGTATCAAATAGATGTTTAAGGGTCCGATGTTATATCAAATAAATGTTTAAGAGTCTTTCAAAACACAAAAAATGTATAGGGGCTCAATAAAACAAACCACGAAAGTTCAAGGGCCATATAATGGGTTTTTCCTATTTTCATTAATTAATACATAAAAAGTTAAAATTTTATATAAAATTTTAAAATTAATTTCTGAGTGTATTCGGATAGTAAAATAATCAAAATTTGAGAATATTTTTTACATTTTATTTTTTCTTTAGAAAAAGAAAAAAAATTAATAAGTGTCAAATTTATTTTGTAGGAATCTATAAGTAATTTTTGAAAATACAATTAGATCCTTAAAATAAACTCAGATAGAATTGACACAACTCATAAAGTTAAAGCAGCAAATTGAAATAACTTCAAAACTAGAATATAATTGATAATTGGCTCAAGTTTAAAAAAGATCTAATCATTTTCCCTTAAATAAAATAAATAAATTTGTAATATTGCATATACATAATGCAAAAAAGATGACTAAGATTTTCATTAGAAATCAAGTCATTATAGGTGCACGTAAAGTTATCTCTATATAGCTCCATTGCATATGGCCCTTCTCTAGTTGTTTTATTTGAACAATAAATAACCCATTTTATTGTGCAATAGCTAATCAAGGCATGCAGGTGTTTGGCAGTGATGGTATGCATGCTGAGATGGCAGAATACAACTGGACTATTCATTTCATGAAGCAGAAGCATCTGCATGCGTTCTTGACCTATTTTATTAAAACTGAAAAAAGTTAAGCTAAATTAGAAAAATCACCATGAGGGGGAGAATAATCCTGTAGTCTTTTGTCAACTCAAACAGAAGCAGAACTGATGTCAATGGCACTGAACAAACTGAAGCTAATGTAGCAGCCATTCCTACCTGCATCAAAGAAAAATTATTTTAATCAAATTAACCAACATCAAGGTAGCTTTGCCAAGAAAGATGAACAAATTGATAAAAAAAAAATGCTAAAATTTTATCAACAAAATAATTTACCAATGCATATGCCTGTGGCTGAGCAACAGCATCATTTCCAGGAATGGCTGTATTAATAACTTCTGCAGCTGAACCCCCAAATACAGCACCAACAGCGGCACCGATCATCAAACTTGGTGCATAAAGGCCACCCACAAGTCCTGAACCTTTGCATAGAGCTGTTGCTACAACTTTGGCTACTGCTAGTTGAGTTAACAACCAAATTCCTGGAGCTGAAGCACTATTCCCAGTACGCAAAATTTCTTCAACATTTGTAAAACCCCAGTATAATATCCCAGGATACCTGAGAGCTATTACCCCAGCTCCTAACCCACCTAGAGCAGGACAAACAACAGGAGGAAGGCCAAATTTTTCCTTGATAAATTCAAATGACTTGGTGAACCAAGAGACCAAGCGAGTAAATGCCACACTCACAACACCACATAGCATGCCTAGGATCAGGTATAGAGGTAATTCTGCAAAGAAATAATAAATATATAATTGAAAAACTAAAAGAAAAATATACAGAAATTTCAGAAAGAAAAAAAAAATTATGTCTTCACTGATGTCTCCCATGCTAGAGAGAGAGAGAGAGAACAGATTATGTGTTCATTATGTCCCATATTATGCAATAAGTACATCAAAATCAATTTGTCAATGCAAGTACAACTTTCCCACACTGCTACATCCATAAAAGATGGCCTATAGCCTCAAGGTCAAGTAAAAAAACAACTCTAATAATGCTGACTCAAGGCCTAAAAGTAACCTAATCCACACACAAATATAACAATGCATACATGCAACAGAAACCCGGGCATATTATAAAAAAAACACATGTCAGACACAGTATTATCTAAGAATAGAAACAAATTAGTAGAAATCATACCAGCAGCAGATTTCAAATCATAATGCGGCACTGTAAAAGCTGATTGTGTACCAAGTAAAACATTTGATACAGTTGATGATATAACAGAAGCCAATATTATCATTGCAGTTGTAAATGGAGGAGAATTTTCAGCACGGCGAGGCCTCAACACAGTTTCAATAGCAAAGAAACAGCCAGCAACAGCTGCATTAAAACCTGAAGGAGAAAAAGAGGGAATAGACCAACAGAATGAGTGAACCATACCAAGCACTTCATTGGTAGAGAGGATTTAATGAACAGAGAAGCAGGAACCATTATTCCAAATTAGCTTAACTACTGCAACCACAGCAGGAATTCAACTGCATTTGCTGCCTATTTTATTGTTTACATAGCCCTACCAACAATTAACAATGTCAACTAGTATTGCATATTAAAGTCCAAGACAATCATGAGAAAATGAATTTAAACAAAGAAATACCCAGTCTAAACTGTCCCATGGACTATCCTCTACAGCAACAAATATCGTCGGACACTTTCATAAAAATTTTTAAAAAAAAAAGAAAGAAAAAACTTTCATAAAAATATCCTGGTTCACGGCAGAGGCAGGTTAGATTCTGACCTCTCTATTAACTTCCCGATATTATTATCAAAGACGTATCTATTCCTTTCTTCAAGTCAAACTCTTGCTCTTTTTTAAATGCCACATACTCTAAATGCACTTCAAGCACTACTCGCATGCCTTCAATATATAATTTGATTAAGGGTTGCACTTTGGGATTTCATATATCAGTAATATTTTCCTCCATTTGTCTAAGAGAGAAAAGCTTTTATCTTCCTTTTATGAGATGAACAGATGAACCACAATCTGTTCCTTAAGTCTTTTCCATACATGAGTTTAGCTACTTGAGGGTTAAGTTTCAAAATTTCATCCATAAGTAGTCTACCTTCAACTAAGACATGTAGCATCTCACTCCTATTAAAATGATGCCCACAATGGACTGTAATTATTAATAAATACAGAGATCCTGTAATTGTTACTCTTCCTAAATATGAACACTAATAGACTCTAGTTTAGGTTATGCCCAATAAATGGCCTGCACCAGCGTATATTGGCTCATGAAACTGCAAATGAATGGAGGAGCATGCAATCTTACACAAACCAAAGAAAAAATGGAAGCAAAAAAATCAATGGAAAAATTATAACCCAATAAAGATTCAAAAATGAAAAACGTGAAAAATATAGAGTACCTGAGGAAATTCCAGCAGCCGCACCAGCTGCAACAAGAGTGATCTCCCTTTCTCTGTTGTTTTCCATCATTAACAACATTCCATTAGCACATGATTTTCCAATATCTACACTAGGCCCTTCAGGACCTAAAGAACAACCAGTACCAAGAGTAACAGCAGCCTGAATAGCTTTTATTGTGGGGAAGACTCCTGCAACCAAATCGAAACCTTGTCTTTGGGAAGAACTGGTCTGCCTTATTTGATCTAGTATTTCCACTACACCATGCATCATTCCAACAATAACTCCCCCGGTAACTGGAACCAAAAGAATCCGATGCCAAGTGTTGGCCAGTCTTTGTACACGGAGCCATGAGGCACCTTCATTAGGAGTTCCAGCCCACGCCCATTCATGGATTACATGAACCTAAACGAGCAGTATCAACCATCAAAACAAAAATTGGGCACAATGGTATCAGGTAGAAGCAAGCAAAGACCAGAGCCATTCCAAATTCCAACACAAATCTCAACAGCATTTCAAAAGCAAAAAATGCAAGCAGCAGTTATCATTATGGAATCAATCAACAAACATAAAATTAAAAATTGCCACATAATTGAACAGATTGATATGTTTAGATCAAATTACGCAAAGCAGCAACAACAACAGACTCCATTAATTGAATCAGATTGATAATTCACAGATCTAGATAAACCCAAAAACCAAAAAAAAAAAAACAAGACTAACCCCTTTATTAAAAGCAGCAACACAGAGACCAGAAGCGAGACCAAGAAGGCAACCAATTAGAAGCAAAACCCATTCGGGAGGTGCACTATCGGCAAGAACATCATCATCATCAACAACAGCAGGAGCAGGAGCAGGAGCAGCACCAACAGTCTTATTATGATTGTGATTATGAGAATGAGAACGTTGACGAGGGCTATCTATGTTATCACTATTATTATTATTATTATTATTATTATGAGAATCAAGAGGCTTATAAGTAGATAATCGGCGACCAGATAAACCTCGATCCAAATGTTTAAAGAATAGATCTTTAATTACATTATTGCCGGAGCTGCTCGTCGTTGTCGTCGTTGCTGTTGTAAATTGACCTTCTAAATCATCGTCGTCATCGAGTATCGTATCGTCGTGGTTTCCATTGACGTCGTCTGTTGATCGTAATAATGAAAGACCGTCGTCGCTGTACTGTCCTCGTCTTTCTCCGTCTCCCATTTTTTTTTTTTTTATGTCAAGAAATTATGAGAATTGCCATATTTATTAAGTTAGGGTGTAAGAGCTTTTGTTTTGTGTTGCACTGAGATCACAAAGGAGGAGGGAGATGAGACGAGATGAGATGCGGAGCGTTTGTTTTAGGCGATCTGATTTAGATTCGGTGCGATCAATAGAATCGTAGAAATGGCGGAATTTTTGCTTCTTTTCTCAGCTTTTCCTTTCCTTTCCTTTCCTTTCCTTTTCACATCAAACAAACATACAATTCCCGGATTTTCCTTTTTAATCGTTTTATAATTTTCTTTTATTTTCTTACACTAAATTCTTTAAAAAAAAAAAAAAAATTCTTCTTACACCCGATTTCTTTTGCAATGAAGTAACTTAAGCTTCTTATTTGAAAGATAATAAAAAAAAATAATTAATAATAATATAAATTGTCTTCTACAAGGAAAATTATATTATTTTTATTTGAATAAAAATTATTAAAACATTTAGGTTTTATAAGAAAATAATTATATAAAATATCATATTCTAAAGAATATTTTTAATATTATTTAGTTATTGACATAATTTATTCATAAATTTAAGTTAATTAGTTAATTCATATGTTAATTAATTAAAAAATAAGGTTAATTAATTTGTTTTAGTACAATTTTTGCTAAAAAATTTTTAATTTTTTAAATTATATTTTTAAATATTTTATGAGTTTATCATTTATTTGAGTTTTATTATAATAGTTTAACTGAAATCTTTTCTAGTTAGGCTTTTAAAAAAAAGTTTTATTATAATAGTTTTTATTATTAGTTTGGATACAAATAGTTTCCAACCAATAAAATAGTGTCAAGAAAATAAAAAAAAAAGTTAAAGGAAAAGTAAAAAATGATGCAGGTGAAAAAAAAAATACAAATTTAATTTTTTTTACTACAAACTTATAAATAATTAAAAAAAAAGGTATTTTATTGTAAGGAACTCAAGGTTTTTATGCATACTTAGAAATAGATAGATGCACTTATACATTATATAAAATGTGAGAAAAGCTTTTGTATTTATTTCATCTCCTTTAAAAGGGGTGAGCAAAACTGAACCGGACCGAATAACCGAACTAAACTGATCCTATTTGGTTCGGTTTTTATTTTTGAAACTTTGTAAATTTCGGTCGAAAACCTATATATATTCGGTTTGGTTCTTATTTTTGAAACTTTGTAAATTTCGGTCGAAAACCGAACCGGTCCGGTTTATATATATATATATATAAGTCATACAATCACTTGTAGCTCAGTGGTAAACGATGTGTTTTGGTTGTTTGCCAACCACAATTCAAATCACAGCATTGTATTTTTATAAATATTCTCAAGTTTCATAAAAAAAAATAACGTCCAGGATTCGACCCTGGGCCTATTAAAGTGTTTAGGATGCATATTCCCAAGTTTCATAAAAAAAAAATAACGTCCAGGATTCGACCCTAGGCCTATTAAAGTGTTTAGGATGCATATTCCCACCAAGCCAGTAAAACATTACTTGGTTTTTGCTTTGACATAATTAATCATATAATAATTTTGATCAAACCAAAAACTGACAGAACACTGACTTTTCCCTTCAATTCGGTGTCGGTTTCTAAAATGGGTGAGCATTCGGTTTGGTTTGAATCGAATGATCATCCCTGAGGATAAGGTTCATTTAAGCCCCCAAATTTATCCTGAAGCTCAGATAAGTCCTCCATTTTTTTGGCTCAAATAAATTAGGGTTTAATTAAAAACACGTTTCTGATCCCCTCTTAAATGATGAGACCGTTAAAATGAAGAGTGTCGTTGAACTTTTTGATGACGTGGGAACCATGCAAGCTAAAATGGATCCCACTGACACCATACAAGTAGACTATTCATGAAAGTTGGAGAATTTACACTTTTACAATAAATGACAACTACCATTTACATCGATCATAAACATAGAGAAGGAAAAAACCCCCCCTTTTTCACCTTGTTCTCTATTTCTAACCCTAACATATGCTCTATTTACTATTGAAAAAAAGAAAAAACAATGTCATTTTGTTGGCATTTGAAGGATAAAAAAGGTTTAAGCTTTTTTCACAGTGGTTCGAAGCGAGAGATGAGTGCAATTTCATCAATCGTACCTACCTCATGTGTTGGATTAATGTTGTTATTTGTGTGTTATTGCTGTCAAATGAATGATTCATTTTTTTTTTTTGTCAATGTAATGACTACTTTTGTTAATCTAGTGTTCCATTTTGGTGGAAGTTAAGAGTGGGTTGAGGGAAAGCTTGAATATTTTAATGGTGATATAGACGTATTATATGACTTTGAAGTTGATTATCTCTGTTGTACTGACCTGCTACATAGATACCAAAAAAAATATGAGTTTAGATCAATACAGAACATTTTTGTTCTTAAGCCTAGAGTAGAACTGGAAAACGAGTTATTCTTAGTCCATGATGACAACACAAGTAGGAAGGTCTTGGATTATGTCAACAAGTTTTTATGGGTTGCTGAAGTAGAATTTTATATTGACTATGAGATTGATATCCCATTGTTTGCACCAAAGGTGTTAGAGCTTGAATATTTGAAAAATTAAGATGAGGAAGTAATAGAAGAACCTACTGGTTCTAATGTAAATGGGGAAGATATTAATGATACTGAGGTAGAGGTAGACCTGAATACAGAATCTACATTTGATTCTAACACGACAGGTCCTGAATATGTAGGGAGTCAACATATTGAAATAGGCACACAATGTTTATTTATTAATGCTACGAGTGGTCAAGGTTCTGCAATAAGTGCTCCTAGAGCAGCTGCAACTGAACAACCTGCAACTGAACAACCTGCAACTGAACCACCTGCAACTGAACCACCTACAACTGAACCATCTGCAACTGACCCACCTACAACTAAGCAAGCTGCTTCCAACTATATGGGTCCTTAGGGATACATTAGTGAAAGTGAAGATGAAGCACAATAGGATGGTAACCATACTGAAAGGTCATCTGATGAGACAGACATTGAAAATGATGACACAGTACCACCCACAAAGAGGGTGAAGTATGATAGGGCTGATGGTCAAGGACACTTCATGCTTGGCATGACCTTTGCTAATACTGTAGAAGCTAGAGAAGTAATTAACAAGTATATTGTTCTATTTAAATATAAATTAAAACTGAATCCAAATGAACCACATAGAATTGTGGCAAAGTGTAAAAAAGAGGCTGGTTGTCCGTTTATGCTAAGAGTGTCAAAGGATGGAAAGAATCCTGGGTTAGCCATTAAGACATTGAAGGCTGAACATACTTGCTTTAGACACTACTCAATTCCAAGTGCAAGTTCCAAGTTTATTACAAGTCATTTCAAGTCATAAATTTATAGCAATCCATCATTCAAGGTCAAGGATATGATGGCAGAGGCTAAAGAAACTTTGAAAATTAATGTGAGTTTTCAGAAGTGCAGGAGAGCTAAAAGGATGATAATGGAAGAATTGGATAGCAGTTATAAGGTGCAATTATAGCAATTAGAAGCATATCCAGCTACTCTGAAAAGTAGCAATCCTGGTACTAAAGCAGAGATTGAGCTCTGCAAAGAATCATTAAAAATGGGTTAAAGGGTATTTTGAAGAATGTTTGTATGTTTTGAAGCACTAAAATCTGGGTGGAAATCTAGTTATAGGCCACTGATAGGCCTTAATGGCTGTTTCTTAAAGGGTGTTTATAAAGGTCAAATGTTGAGTGCAATTGGTTTAACTGGCAATGATTGGATGGTGTTAATAGCTTGGGCTATTGTTAACAAAGAAAATAAAAACAATTGGAGGTGGTTTATTGCTTTACTAGCACAAGAACTCTTTCTTGGTGATGGTTCTGAACTCATCATTATTTCTGATATGCAAAAGATATGTCTTCTACTTATAACTTGTATTTTTCATGTATTAGAACTACACACTAATTGGCCTTATATATTTAATTAAACCTGCCTATTTTATATTCAATCCACAGGTGGCTAATTAATGTAGTTTCTAGTCTGTTACTTGAGGCTGAGCATAGGTGGTGTGCTCAACATATATATTCCAACTCAAGTAAGAAATGGTCTGAAGGGGAACTAAAGAAAAAATTTTGATATGTGCTTAGAGCATATATGAAAAGGAGTTCAAAGATAATTTGCTCAAGCTAGAAGAAGTTTCACAAAGAGCTGCTAAAGGACTTTTATGTTATCCATCTCACAATTGGTGTCGAGCATACTTCTTATCAAGGTACAAGTCATATATTGTTGAAAATAACTTCATTGAGTCCTTCAATGCATGGATTCTTGTTGAGTGTAGTTTTGCACATGTTCTAGAGTTGAATTTTAATAAATGTTGAATAAATAGTTAGTAATAATTAGGAAGAATTTAGATTTAATTAAGCATTTGTTTAAGTTGGACCTTCATTCTAATCTCATATTGATTTTGGTTTATTTAGGAGTTTTTAATTGATATTAATATGTGTTTTCCCTTTTTATAGGTAAGTCTAGAAAGGAACTCAAAAATAATCAAGGACTGGTGCGTCGTGGGTTCTGTCATGCCATGATGGAAGTGGTGACAGTCGTCACCAGATGTGTCACACCTTGATGGAAGCCATGTCCTCTTCTGTGCAAAACGAAGAATCTCGAGAAGGTTATCACCGGATGTGTCACGCCATGATGGAAGTGGTGGCAGTCGTCACCAGATGTGTCATGCCATAATGGAGCAATGTCGTAAAATCAATGACGTGTCACCACTTGTGTCATCCCGTGACTGAAACCATGACAAGCAAAGAAAGTTTCCTTTTTAATAGAAGTTGAAGAATTCAAGTGCAACTAGGTTTTCCATGAGACCTAGCTTATAAAAGGGAATGCAAGAGAGTTTTAGAGACATCGAATCCCATCTAATCCCATTTAATTCCATTCCATTCACTTCCATTCATATTTTGAAGACACAAATAAGCACTCAACGAAGATTGAAGAAGGAGTTGTGCAAGAATCAAGAACAACAATAATTATTTCTTCTT
>CATIWK010390597.1:0-14216 GCA_949634005.1 Mallotus japonicus
ACATTCTTCGCAGTAATTCTACGTAAGGCGCTGTCCTTCCCTCTCCGCCTTTTAGAAATCCCATATCTTTTCGCTCGTGTGCCCGTTTCGGGCGATCTTTTTTTTCATTTCATGTAATTTTTCACGATCTTTCCACCTGCAAACGGCCGAAGGCGGTTTGGCGATGCTAATTTCCTTAAAAAATGCTTTTTTGTCTTAGTTTTTCTCAATTCTTTGTATTTTCGAGTTGTTTTTCTCATTTCTTTTTCGTTGTATTGAAATCGAAATTTTTTAAGGTTTTGTTAAGATTTAGATTTGAATGCAGATTGTTTTTAAATTAGGGTATGATCGATTTTTATTTATTTTTGCTTATGATTTTGTTTATATTATTGGATTATAGCCTTTGGTAATATTTTTAATAAGCACACTCATTTGTTCCATCCGTTTGAGCTTTTTTAATCTTTTGGTTTTGTTATGTAGTTGGAATATCATGTGTTATCGATCGTTTGAATCTTGTTTTGAAATTTTAAATTATTGGATCTAACTTTATATTTTTATTCAAGATAAGACCATGGAGGATGATAGGATTTACAAGATACATGAACCATTTTTCTTGGGTGAGCAGGTACCTTTTGATGCTCCCTATCATCTTGATCCAGTGCCACTAAGGAGTGGGCTCAGAGATTATTTGGTTATAGAGTTACGATGAAGCAATGTAGCCCTTTTCTAATTCGGTATTCTAATTTAATAAGGGATGTGTTATCTTAGTCTATTACTATTGCTGCCAATATGGATTAAGCTACTAGAAGAGCTTCTAAGGATGGCGTAAATGCAATTACAATGCTATAATCCAACTAGTAGAAACAGAGAGTCACCACTTGGTATCACCCAAGAAATTATCCTGTTAGAGACTAGGCAAACTCGAATCCCTCACTTGAAACTAAATATGCTTGCATGATAAAGCATTGGGTTCAAATGTTAATATCAGTGGGAGCAGACTCTTTGTATTCGTGACATCTCCATACTGGCCGGATGCTAAATAGGGTCAACCTTACTAGTTTAACATAGTACTTCGATGAAATACGTACTATTTTGGATCAATCACTACACACAAATGCAAGCACACAATATATACACAAGCATACAATAACAATAAATAGTATGTGTGAACATATTATAATGCATGAACATGGCATGATGCTTAGATTTACAAACCATATGATGCATGATTATGGTAAATTATGATTTATAGACATAGTTTATATGCATTGTTATTGTAAAACATTGAAGGAGTACAACATCATGCCATTATATTCATTTTTTGAACATCCCTAAGCATGCAATTCTAAACATATTAAATTAAAAAGAAAAGAAAATTAGACTTAAACATAAAATAAAGAGGATAAGGATAAGAATGGCTAATACTTTTACGAACACCTCCTTCTTTGTAGCTTTTTATTAATAGAGATTTGGCGTCATTTATTGAAAATGAGAAAATTTAAAATAAAAATAAAAATTTGAAAATATTTGTTAATTTACTTTAAAAAAATCTTTGAAACTAAATAAGAAAAACTTGTGGAAATCAATTAAAAACAAATTATTTAGGGAGAATTTTGGAAAACAACTTATTTAGGCATGTAGTAAGCCTTTAATTTATAACATGGATTCCCATCAAATTAGGCTTTAAAATATGAATTGTATACTTTGGATGGACTAATTCAATATTATAAATTATTGCTCATTATGCCAAAATTAACTTTGTAAAAAAATCAAAAGTAAAGATAAGAATTTGAGAAATAGAATTCTTGCATTTGGTTGAATCTTGGTGTTGGGGTCGATTTTCAAAACCCTGATAGTCGATGATGAAAAAGCAAAAACATCTCATCATGCAATCAGTTTAATGAAGAGAATTGACATTTAAACTATTTCAAAATCAACCGAACCACTAAAACCTTACCCAATCACCAAATACACTTTTTCGAGACCTAAACAAACCTTGACCAAACCTTAACCAACCCTTTTGGTATTGAGAAATAGGTTTGGGAAGAATAATGAGAGAGAAGTTCACCTGAGTCGTGTCTTTTAAACCAATAAGTGCAGTCCTAAATAAGGGCTGTTTATAGTCTGTATTATGTAGTTTTTAGTCTGATTTTGATTCTTGAAGCTAGGATTTACCTTCTAGAAGAAGCCTTGAGAACAAAAGTCAAACTTTGGTCAATGAGATTTTCAGTGGTCAAATCGAGCTCTCAGAGTTGAATTTCAGTCTTAAACTGTCTTCTAAAATTTCACTGTGTCAGTGGGTCTCATTTGATAAAAAGTCAAAATTTGACCTCTAGTGGTCATATCGGGCCTCACAACTGTCTACCTCACCCATCTTTATCGAAAAAGGGACATTTGTTGAAAAGGGTGCTTTCCAAGTTGAGAATATTTCAAATTTGGAGTACACTAGGACATGTGTCAACCTTGTAGTGGAAGGGGATATATTATTAAATAATAACCTTTGAAAGTGTAACTTATTTACACTAGATGCCACTAATCTTAAATGCCTATAAATAGAAGCTTTGAGGAAAGCTTTAGGGGGCTTTTTACCACTTTTAAATTGAGAGAAAATTGCAGGAACAAAAACCCAAAAAGCTACGCAAAATTCTCTTTAAAATTTCTACCTAATTTCTGTCAATTTTCTTCTTAATTCCTTTCAAAATTACCAAAATCAAACACTTAAATTCAAATCCAAGCTCCTTCAGATCCATTCATTTCAAACTAAAATCAAAATCCAAACCTAAACTTAACCCTGTAAGCTCAATCTCAATTCTCTTCAATCAATTGTTATTTTTTTATGAGTTCTTGTCCAAATTTTGGGGCTAAACACTTTCAAGAACATCATTCTCCTTGATTCTCATCTCAGTTCTGGGGTTTGGGGCTTTGAATTTGAGTTTTAAAGGCAAAAGGTTGTAAATCCGCATTATTTAGAGATGAACAATCGGATTTAGCCCATGAACAGCCAAACCGACTATTCATGCTCTAAATCCGGCTGTTAGTGGCCCTCAAACCGACTGTTGTGGCCCCAAATCTGGCAATATAGGTGGCTATTCTGGCCATCCATTCCTCTGGACTCCAAATGACTTTGATGATGGTTTTTAGGGTTCCCAAGGGTTCACATTTGCTTGAGCATGATTCTAACCCTTCCCTAAGATCTTAGGATGATGGAATTGATGTGTTTTAACACATTTTTCTATTTTTAAATGATTTTATAATGATTTTCTTTTATTTCTTTAAACTCCTCTTTAAGTGCTTTCAAGTGTGATCCATGCTTTTGCTTTTAAATGATCATTGTGATTGTGTTTGTTGATATTTGTGTGACTCTTAATTGAATGTCTTGTTGGTTTTCTTTGTGGTTTGTGATTGATTTTGGTGTGGATTTAGTCCCAATTGCTATATTGTGGTTATGTTATTGTTAATAAGAGTCTTGTTGTTTTGATTGTTGTTGTGATTTCCAATTGTCATCGTTCATTCAATTTATATTCTAATTTATTGTCTTTATCATTTTTAAGTCATTTTGGTTGTATTTTTTATTATGAATTTTGATTTGTGCGTCTTATGAAGTTCTTAATTTGTAATTATTGCTACAATTTATGATACAAGGATCTTGTTTTTGTGTCTTGTTCTCAATTTGTATATTTTACACTTAGATTGAGGTAATTTGGGCGTTTTCATGTGTTCATGTTCATTTGTGAGTTAATTTTATTTCTAAGTGCAATTTGTGCCTATTTAGTGTTGATTGATTAATTTGTTATCTAATGTTATTTTCTTGATTATATTAACATTTGCCTACTCTTGTTTAAACTATATTGTAATTATTACACTAGTTCTCTACTTCTCCCTCTATTTCTTTTGCATTATTGTGTTTTCATGCATTCATGTGCTATTACGCATATCACTTGCTTGATGCATATCACTATCATGTGTGTGCTGATTTTTAGAATCTCTAGATGCATATTTGCATGCACCCTGGCTTGCATCACTTGCATACTTGTAGGAATCCTGAAATTGCATCACGTTGTAAGCTTCCTATCTTGCATCATGCATCATTCTTTGCATGCACCCCGAATTTATTTAATGTTTGTGTGAGCATGAATTTGCATTAGCATCATTCATTGCATTATATATCTCTTGTTATCAATCTCAAGATCTCAATCTCAAGTTACTAACTCTTACTAGCTTCTATTAACTTTTTACTAACATTAAATACAATTGTCATTTTTTTACAAGTACATTTTATTTATCAATTTTGATTATTAATTCTCAATTTATATTGTATATTGTTATATTCTATCAATTGCTACCATAATCTCAATCTCTACACTCAATCCACATTTCTCCATATTTTTATATCTAATTTATGTTTTTATGTTTTTTTTTCTTTTTATCTCTTTATTTGCAATCTCTACTCTCTCATTTTCCATTTATTTATGATCTATGTAATTTATGTTTTATTAGATCTAAATTATCAATTTCTAATCTCTACTCATTCTTCTTTATTATTTCATTTAATTTGTACTTTTATCATTATGTGTCTCTTTTATGTTATTTATGTTTTATTTTGTTGTAAGATAATCTTAATGGACTTACCTTAGTTTCTTGTGTTTAATTTGTGCCTAATTTGGTATCATAAACCAAAGATATACAAAAATATACCAAACATAAACCAAGTTGTTTTAGTTATTTTATTGGTTAATTAATGGACCTTTTTTTTTATTTCTTTTGGTTAATAAACTGGCTTTTATTTTGAACCTACTTCTCTATGTTTCTTACCTTAATTTCCATATTTTTATGAATAAATATTTCTTATTTTTATTAAGTATGGAATTTTGCATTTCTTTTAATAAGAGTTCATCATTTTCTTGTTAATAAAAAATGTCTTATTTTCTTTTTTTTTTTTATCTCATTTACAAACTCCTAAAAATCATTTTGTTTTAAATAAATCAAGCATCTTTTGTGTTTTATTTGTATGATCATTGTGCTTTTTGTTGATCATAAAAGTCATTCAAATGCAAGAATATGGATCACAATTTCTTTTATTTTCTAGTATTTCAAATAAATGATTTGATTACGTGTTCAATAATTTATGATGTGAGAAATATCCATCAAAGGTACAAAATTTACATTTTGAGGCCTAACTTGATGGAGACTCATATTATGAACTAATGGTTCACATAAATCATCCAAAATTATCTTTTAATGCTTTTCTAATTCTTTTCAATTTGGATTTCAAAATTGTTCATTTAATTTGTTTCCAAATTCATTTTTAAACATTTTAAATCTCTTTTCTTTATTTTGGCTTTTAAAGCTATTTTTCAAATAAAATGTTTTATGCCCCAAAATTTGAAATATGGAGCAATCATGGAGGATGTTCACAAACGTGTTTGCCATTCTCATCTCTCTTCTCTTTTAATTTATAGTTTTTTATTCTTTTTATTTATTTTCTTATTTTCTTGTTAAGCATGTTCATATATGTCCATAACTTGACTTTGCCATTATTGCCATGCCACGAACTAATTGTTCGCTTTGTTATTTCATGTTTACCATGTTCACATGATCCATACATCATATAGCATTATTATTGCATGTTTATAATTCTATGTTATGATTGTGTGTTATTACAATAACATGTAAATATTCCATGTTTATCCCATTTATGTTTATGATGTATTTTATTTTAGTTGAACATTTACCATGATCATGCATCATTATAATATTTTGTCCATACATTTTACCATGTTCATGCATATGTGCTTGTGTGTATTATATATTGTGTTTGCATTTGCATGTATTGGTTGATCTATAATAGTACATATTTCTTGGAAACACTGTATAAAATTAGTAAGGCCATTCTTGCTCAGCATCCGGGCAGTGTGGAGATGCCTCGAACAAAAGAGCCTAATCCTAATGACATCAACATCTGTATCCAATGGATGAATGCAGTTCCAAATGAGGGATCCAAGTTTGCCTAAGTCTCTAAAATGAACAATTTCTCAGGTGATACCGAGTGGCAACTCCCTGTTTCTCCTGCTTGAGTGGCAACTCCCTGTTTCTCCTGATAAGTGCATTTATGCCATCCCTAAGCTATTTCAATACTCCCCTCGCTACTCTCTATTTTCCCGTAATAAGAAAAAGGTTTACGATCCAAAGAGTGTCGAGTCGAGCCCGCTGGCATTAACAATGGCTACTCCATTGGGAATTGAGATGTTGATCCTAACATTTGTACTTTGCTTCCAATTATGTATACTATTATATACCAACTTGCATCACGACACTTCTCACACATGCACAAGCCTAATAACCTTGATGGCGTCAAATTATGATTCACAATGATCACTTGACTTATGGGTTGATTAGTTTGACATTATCACCTTTAGCCTTAACTCTATTCAAGAGATACTACAGGGCTCATCTGACCAGAGTCTGTAACCTAAGTCCTTAAGGATGGTAGTTTTCTCTCAAATTTACAAAAGATGTCGGGTCCCTCTGACCTTAGCCTGTAACTCAAGTCTATAATGGAGGGCATCTCGCTAAAGGAACCCTTGGCCTTTTACCCTGACTCACCTATGTAGTGGCCTTAGAAATTTCCACTAGGATTGTACCTTATCTTATATGGGTTTGCTAATTTGTGTCTATATACTGTGTTTTGATTTAACCGAGTCATTGGTAGCATATATATATTATACTTCATTAACTAGAATCAAGTTAACCCTTATTAGACTTTATATACCCATTTGAACTTGAAAGGTTAATGCGAACTAAGTCAGTCTATCATGACACATTTGCTATATACCATTTGTTTCTTATGACCCAAAATGATTTACACTATTCAAGTCATATGTCTCAAACATTATGACTTTTATGGTTATGACAGGTTGACTAATTTGCTAAAACCTTAAGGTCTGAATAGGTATGTCTTGTTTGAAAAGAGTAAGGTTAAGATATCTTAATAACCTAACCCTAAATTGTGGGGATACCATGTCCATAAGGTTATTTTGATATCCCATGTTTTTTTTACTTAAATCTAATCATCAAAGTATAATATATACATATTATCATTGGTCCTTTAATATCTTAACCCATGTAATTCAATGGAGCAATAATTTCAGCCCCTATATATCTAAATAAACCAGTTTAGTACTTATTGTGATATAATTCAATGTTTCTAATAACTTGATATGTGATTTATATATGATTTATTTAGATATATATGGATTAAAATCCTGAGTTTGTTATGTCCTGATAACCAAATACAGTTATCCTGATATCAAATCTTTACATAAAAAAGATTACTTGGTTTAAAATATTCAAGTACCATGAAACTCTATTTAAATCAAACCATGCATGTAAACATAAATCATCCTTGTATGTTAATTTTTCTTTTTCAAGAGTCATGAGCTGGTTCATCCTTCAATAATGTTCTGGTAAGCCCCACCTAAGAGAGAAATTGAATGACCGCCTGTGTGGGAGAGATAAGGTTGGAAGGGACTCTATTTACTTTTGTCTATTTTTATTTATAATTGTTAAGATTGCATACACATATGCATTCATGCATTATTACAATGCATGGATACATGGTAATACATGTATAATCATCATAGGTAATCCCCGAAGTGTCTCAACACCGCAGTTTGGCTAGAAGAGAGAAAAAACAGATTAGTCAAGTTTGTTATGGAGGGTTCATCACAACCTATTAGAATGGAAGATGTTGATAAGTTGGTTAATGAGAGGGTGAATGAGTACATTCAGAATAATTTGGTTCAGTTATTGCAAGCTGCTAAGGAAACTGAAAAACCTACATATAGGGCAGTGCCACCTCGACCACAATTAAGGAGAGGCTAGTGAAGAAGAAGTTATTATTGTTGATGGTTCGACTTTGACTGAGGATCAAATTAAGGCCTATGAGACTTGGAAGACATAGTCTAAGGGAAAGACACCAGTTATGACTAATCCAGTTAGTGAGGAAAAGAAATTAATGATGGAAGAATATACTCAGATTATGAAACAACTTCGAAGGTTGCAAACTCAAGTGAAGTAAGCTTCCATGGGCTTTGATATTGATGAATTGTGTGTATATAGGAATCTTAATCTTCACCTAAGTTCAAGATGCCCGAAGTGACTAAGTTTTCTAGCATTGGTGATCCAAAGTTACATCTTCAGCATTTTAAAGGTATGATGTCTACTGTTCTAGGATTGAGAGATGATCAGATTTGGGGGTTATTCCTATTCTCATTGCAAAGTTCAACTCTTACATGGTATCTTCGGTTTGATAATACTGTGAAAGAGAATTAGAAAAAAGTTATGAATCAGTTTCTTAAGCAGTACTCCTACAACACCCATATTAAAGTCTCATTGTTGGACTTGTAGAGTTTGACTCAAAGATCGAATGAATCCTTTGCCGATTACATCATGAGGTTTAGAGAGAAAACTGCTTGTATGAGAAATAGACTAGATGAGATTAATCAGGTTAAGATTGCATGGGAAAATGCTCAAGACTCTATTAGACAAGAAATTTAGGTCATGAGTATGAGATCATTTATAGATTCATATTATGTAAGGGTTCAGGTTGAGAGGATTGCTAGATTCAGAAAACCTATATAAGTTCAAAAAAAGGGAATTCAGTCTTCTTATATTTCGAAATCAACTGCTGCTACTTCTTCTTATGTGTTAGCAAACATAAGGCCTCCAAAGTAGTTTTCCAAGTTTCATGTGCCATTGTCCAAAGTGTTTGATAGATTATGCAAGAGTGGAGTTATGAAGCCATTAGAACCAATGTTGTTGCCAAATGTTCTTTCAGCTAATCATAACCCAAAAGAATTCTGCAAGTATCATCAGCAAGTGGGACACAATACTGATAACAATATGAGACTCAAACATGCAATTCAAGACCTTATTGATCAAGGCAAGATTTTGAATCCAGAACAAGCTAAGCCTGCACAAGAGGTTAAGAAAGTCATGATGATAGAAGAGGAATGTGTTAATAAAGAGTTTTTGATGAAGAATTTTGAGCAAGTTAATAGCAGGAAAAGGGCTAGGGAAGAAAAAAATTATCAAAATTTTGATTAGCCAAGTCCTAAATTTGATTATATTGTTACTTACAATCCACCATTAGTCCAAGTTCCTTTTGAAGAAGTAGTTCCACCATATTAGGCTTTTCTAGAACAACCAAGTTATCAAGAGATTTGGGATACTATAGGTGAACCATCAAGAAAGTTTGACTATTTGGTAAAATACACTCAGCCAGCATCTGTATATATTCCATTTGACTCAATCATTCCAAGTGGTTTGGGTGATGAATTTGAAGATAACAAAGAGACGAATTAATATGCTAATTATGTGGATGATCGTGTTCTCTGGGTAGGAAAAAATTTAGGGAATTTGCCTTAAAACTTCTAAGAACTGATAGAAGGAGAGGATTCTACTAATGATAATCTGCACTTAGATTTTGCTAACTTGTGGGAATTATCAAGTGATGAGGAGATTGTTGTGAGTCATGTTACTAGAAGTGGGAAGTACTATACCGCAAAAAGATGGGTCACCAATGCCAGATAAAAGGAAAACAAAAAGTGTCTGAAGAGGAAGAAGAGGATATTATTTTGAAATAATTAAAGTGAACAAAAGCTAATAGTAGTGTGTGGGATTTACTGGTTGTGTCAAAGAAGCACAGGGATGCAATGTATGAAGCTCTTGAGAATCTACAAGTTTTTACAGAATCTACTCCTAAAGAGTTGGTTATATTGGTGGGTTTCAAAGGTAATATTGAGATTTCTTTTTTGACAAAGACTTGGAAAATTTTGGAAGGAAACACAATAGAGCTTTGTATATTCAAGCTGAGGTGAAAGGTTTTATAATCCCGTTATTAAAGCCTATGACGAGTCCAAGAGAGCTACGGAAGGTACTTCCAAGGCTGTTGTGAAAACTGGGCCAATTGAGACTATGGTTGAGTTTGTTATGCTTGATATTCCAATCACTTATGGGTTGCTTTTAGGATGACCTTGGTTCCATCCTATGGGAGGAGTTCCTTCAACTCTCCACTAAAAAATAAAATTCCCTTACGAAGGAGGTATGGTAATTATTGAGGTTGAATATGAAGATGGCTATTTTGTGGTTTATTCTGATATGGGTTCACTTCGATTTCAAGTGCTCCCATTTTTTATGATTATATGGATTCAAAAGTAGCTATGATGTTGAAGAAGTCCAAGTTTGTGCCTGGTATGGGTTTGGATAAGAATCAACAAGGAATTATTCAGTTCCCAGATTTCAAGAATTAAATGCACACTCATGGATTGGGTTATCTGCCTAAAGAAGATCAGAAAGCAAGCAATTAGATTTAAAATGGGGTATTTATTTATCTGAGAAGTAAAAGGATTTACATGAAGCAGTATGAAAAGACTAAAGGCTGGGAAATTTTTGATGATATTGCAAAAGGATCTATGAAATTCAAAGAAGGCCAAACTGCGGTTCTAGATGCTGTAGCTGTTATAGACATTAGAATTAAGCTGACACCACTTACTACTATTAGTGTTGAGGACTTTATTTTGAATTATGTTAAACATGTAGTATGTCTAGAAAAAATTTGATGCTGACTATGTAATTTCTGATGATGCTTTCTTCTATAAGTTTAATGCACTAATCTCTGATTTTGCTTACTTGTTCGATGTTTATTCTAATGGTACTATGCATACACTTGATCATATCATGAGCATTTCATGCTTAAATTCTATTTATATTAAATTTAATATAAGTGATACTGAATCACCCAAAGAACTTGAATTGGTAAAAAGTCTTTCTTTTGAAGAAAAAAGTGAGCTTGAGAGAATAACAAAAATGAAAAATAGTCTTTGCCTGGAGCCATGACGATATGCCGGTAATAGACCGTAAGTAATAGAGCATTTTATTCCAACTAATCCCAGAATAAAGCCAATAAAGCAGAAATTTAGGTGTCTAAGACTTGAATGAGCCCAAAAAATAAAAGAGGAAGTCAATAAGCAGATAGAGGCTAGATTCCTAGAAGAGGTTGATTATTTAGAGTGCTTAACCAATATTGTCCCTGTCCTGAAAAAGGATGGAAAAGTTAGAATATGTGTTGACTACAGAGATTTAAATAAGGCAACTCCGAAGGATGATTTCCTTGATAGACTCTGTTTCTAGTAAAAAGCATTATACCCTTGCAGATAGGATGGCAGGATTTAATCTGATTATGATGGTTGTCGCAAATAAGGCTAAAACTACTTTTATCACAGAATGGGGTACTTTTTGTTATAAAGTGATGCCATTTGGGTTAAAAAAAATGCTTGTGCAATGTATCAGAGAGCTATGATAAAAGTTTTCAGGGATATGATTCATAAAGAGATGGAAGTGTATGTTGATGATATGGTGGTTAGATTAGAAACTTTTAAGGAAGATTGCATAGATCTAGAGAAGATTATAGAAAAATTGACAAAGTTCAATGTCAGACTTAATCTGAAAAAGTGTGTTTTTGCAGTATCTTCATGTAAGCTGTTAGGATATGTGGTCAGTTTTCGAAAGGCATAAAGATTGATCCAAATAAGATCGAGGCAATTCAAGAAATGCTAGCTCCTAAGACAGAAACATAAATAAGATCTTTTATAGGTCATATTCAATACATCAACAAATTTATCTCTAAAATGTCTTTGATATGTGAGCCAATATTTAGATTGTTGAGAAAGGACCAGCCCACAGTTTGGAATGAGCAGTGTCAGATTGCATTTAAGAGGGTTAAGCAGTATTTGTTAAATCCTCCGGTACTCAGACCACTACAACCAGGGAATAAACTTATGTTGTATCTGTGTGTTGAAGATTCAGCATTAGGAGCAATGTTAACTCAAGCTAATGATAGAGGGGTAGAATTTACATTTTATTACTTGAGCAAGAAGTTACTTCCATGTGAAGAAAAATACAAGATCATCGAGAAAATTTATCTTGCTATGGTATGGGTAGAAAGAAAATTTTAGCATTATTTTTAGTCCTACAAAGTGCAAGTTATTTTAAGGATGGATCCAATGAAATATCTGTATGCTACTCCTTCATTAGTTGGTAAACTAGGAAGATGGTTGATTTTGATCTCTGAATTTGATATTGAATAATTGACAAAGAAAGTGATCAAAGGAAGAGTAGTTGCCGAATTTCTACCTTAACAACTGATTAAAGATGATCAAGAGGTTGATATTTCTTTCTAGATGAAGAAATAGGCTTGATTGAAGTATAGGGTTGGAGAATGTATTTTAATGGTGCAATGAATCAGAAAGGAGCAAGAATTAGTGTGATCCTAGTTCACCTACTAGGAACTGGATTCCAATAGCAAAAAGATTAGATTTCACTATTACTAATAACATCTCAAAGTATAAAGCTTGCATCTGTGGTTTAGAAGCTCTCATTATAATGGGAATTAGAAGAGTTGAGGTTTTGGGTGATTCAAAACTGGTTATCTCATATATGAAAAAAGAATGGGAAGCCAAAGAAGAAAAATTCAAGCCTTATTTGGATTACATTGAGAATCTCAAGAAGTACTTTGATGATATGGTGTTTGTCGATTTGACAAGAAAGAATAATTAAGTTGCTGATGCTTTGGCAACTTTAGCTTCTGTTTGGGATAATCTAAAAGGTTTGCTAGTGCAACCAGTGATTTTAATGAACACCAGAGTTCCATGTTTTGACAACACTCAAATTCTAACTGTATAAGAAGAAAAGAAGCCCTAGTATTTAGATATTTTGAGACTGATGGAATGTGGATAATTTCTAAAAAATGCTAGTAAGAAAGATAAAATGCTGTTAAGATCTCTTGCAAAGAGATTTTTCATTTTCAATGTGGTTATGTACAAGAGGGATAAAGTTTTGCATCTCAGATATGTTTCAAAAAAAGAAACAGAATAGATAATGTAAGATGTGCATGCATGGATATATGGACCTCACATGATTTGTAAAGAGTTAGCAAGAAAAATCATGAGACAGGGATACTATTGGCTAACAATAGAGCATGATTGCATCCAGTTTGTTAGAAGTTGTCATGAGTGTCAATTGCATGGAAATGTTTCTCATATTCCACCTTTGATGCTCCAGACTCTTACTTCTCTGTGGCCATTTTCAGCATGGGGAATAGATATAATGGGAAAATAACACCGACTTTTAATGGGCATGAGTTTATAGTTGTGGCAGTCGATTATTTTTTAAAATGGGTTGAAGCTGAGTCCTTCAAAAAGCTAGGGGCAAAGTAAATGGATAGGTTCATTAAGAAGAACTTGATTTGTAGATATGATGTGCCACATCACATTGTAACTGATAATGGTGTGCAATTTCATGTAGAAGTGAGGATTTATTGCAAAGGTCTAGGGAACCAACAATGATATCATCAATATATATTTGAACAATCAACAAGTTATTCTTGGATTTCTTTATAAAAGGGTTGTATCAACTTTGATTCTCTAAAAGAAAGTTACTCAACCTTTCATATCAATCTCTAGGAGATTGTTTCAATCTATATAGAGCTTTTAAAAGTTTACAAACATGATTAGGAAATTCAAAGCTTTTAAAACCAAGAGGTTGTTCAACATACACCTCATTTTATAAAAAAAATAATTTAAGAAAGCACTTTTCACATCCATTTAATAAAGCTTAAAATTCATATGAGATGCAAATGCAAGCAACATCCTATTAGCTTCTAACCTTGCAATGGGGGCAAAGGTTTCATCATAATCAATGCCTTCCTTTTGATGATAACTTTCACAACCCAAACCCGGGGGTCATGACCGGCACTAGGGAACGGGAATTCACAAGAATCAAGAATCCGGAACCTGTAGCAAGCCTAAAATATACAATTCACACTTAACAAAAATGTAAATTTACCAAATAATTAAAAATTTTCTTATTAAAAGAAAACTTTAAGTAAATCTTTCATAAATATCATCATAAAATATTTTACAATCAGTCAAATACATATTTCTCAGTTAATTATTAAAACGTACTAAAACAAGTACATACTACTACTGCAGCTTCTAAGAAATACAAGAAAATAATAGTTCAAAATTTACATAAATCGGCAGGTGAAGAAAGGGTCCAACGAAGAGTACTATGAGAGGTCTGATGAGAAGAATCCTGAAAAAATAATTAAGGGGGGGTGTCAGACCTCACTGAGTGAATTATTATTATATATATACATGCATCCTAAGGGCACAGACATT
>CATIWK010390854.1:0-15252 GCA_949634005.1 Mallotus japonicus
CTACTAAATCAACTACAAATTACCGTTTTCTTTGGGTACAACGTCCTCTGCTCTTCAACTGCAGAGTATAATTGAAAAAAAAATGTTGTTATAGGTCAACTTAATGGTTTTCTTCATGCCCACATATTCATGAAACATCATAAAATAACTTTAATAGTCAAACATACATGCACTGTCTGAAAGCATTTTGAACATCAAATGAATAGATGCACTGTCTGACAGCATTTTGAACATCAAATTATCATAATTTCTCTTTTTGAAGTTGACGACCATGTGTAGGACATTTGCATCTCCTCGCTGGCCTTTAGTATTTAAGCATCTGAATTTATTTATTTATTGTTTTCTTTTTGTGCATGCTGTATTAATTTTATATTTATTTTTCAGGGATCTTTTCAACCTTTTTGGATGCATGCTGGAACCAGCTACCGTATGTGCCCTTTCTCATATCTCATTTTGTCTTTTTCATCTTACATAACTTGCTCTTAAACAAGAAGCATCATAATCATTAAAACCTTGTGAACAGTAAATTGTATTACTATAGCAGCAGCAAGTCAGCAATCTCTTGAAGCACAAGAAGAAGAAAGAGAGAAAAGATAGCGATAATGTTAGGTCTATACACCTTGCAAAACACACATGCTAAACTCATAATTCATAGTGACTTCTATAAAAGTTATTGTCCTATTCAGTTTAGTCATCCCAAACTAGGAGAATCTTTTACCAACAGCAGTGTACTGGTTGAACAACTGTCAACATAACATATAGCATTAGTAATTAACAATATTCTAGCAACAGCCCATGTTTTTCCATTTTAATTTTTGAATGGAAGGTAATTTCATCAGTTTGCTAAAACGCAACAGGTGAAACTGCTGTTCTCATAATTGTGCATTTACAAGTTCAACACTATGTTCATGCTTAGGAGAGTTAGAATATGGAATTAGTTGCATATTCTACTTTTTTTTTTCTACAGAAACTCAGTTTCTACATTTATCCTTGGCATGTAATTATCACTAGTACAGTCTTCTTGTTAAAAATCAACTGAAATTTTCCGCTTCATTTTGCAGCTTCCGACCCAGTACTACATGGCTGTGGTAAGGAAGTCAATATAACCACCTTGGCAATTTTGTGCAATTAAATGATTCACTTACATGCTCTCATGCTCTTATGTTGCCCTGCAGCTGTATACATTCATCACCATTGTTCTTGCTGCACAAACCATATATTATGGTCATATTTATCATCGAATGAAATGCAATAGATGGCGCCAAGAGGCAAGAATTTTATTTCATTATTTTTGTTATGTCTGTTTGCTTCCTATGTACAATGGCGTATTTTGACATGTTAGTTTGCTTTTGATTGTGTGGGAAATCAGATCGCTCTTAGAGTAGTGGAAGCTGACATAATTTTGTATTGAGAGTGAATATAAAGTCTAATTCCTCTCTTGATGGAACAACTTTAATAATGTACTAAGACACGCCCATCTGCATCAGGCCAATAAATAAACCTAAATGAAATTTGTCCTGATTACATATAGACAAAATTTATGATTGTAGGAGCTAGAAAGGATCTCCAAGGATGTGATAACAACAGAAACGACACAATAATCCTTTTACTTGGTCAGATTATTGTGATGTCCATCATTCCTTGTCAGATAACTTTAATAATTTATCTTAGCTGAAATGTCATATTTCTTATGTTACAATGAGGAATAACATTCTTGTCGGTATTAGTGCTATTTAAACTGAACTGCTTCCTATTTTGGTGGCAGTAAGTAGGTCATGAAATCATTGTACTTCCAGTTGCTGTGATATTCTGGCAAGATTTATGCTTTATTCACCATAACGTTCTCTTAGTGCTGCAATGCAGGGTCCAATCCTCAACCAAACTGAAGAAGCTATGAAAGTAAAACAGGGAGTTTTCAATGGTGGTTTGAAACAAATTAACAATATAGAGAAATTGAGAAATGGATCCAGAACTTTTGACAAAGGAAATGTTTCAAGTTCACCTATTCCTCTTCCTGCATTTACTGCCAACAGTTCCCCAGGAAGGGAATTATACTACACGTAAATTTCCGTTCTTTCATCTATTGAAATGACCTGGATTTTGATTGAATCTTGATCACATGACATTAAGAAGCATCAAGAACACATATGTAATTAACCAAATCAGTATTGGTAACCACAAGCTGGTTCTGGTCCTCTGGCATGGGACCAGGACCTGAAGCAGTTTCCCTTGTATGGTCCAAGTCCCAGGCTGTTCTGGTGACACTTTGCATGCTGTGAGAGGCAGAGGTATTTTTTTAAATCCGGTTTGGAACAAGACCAGGCCAGCAGTTTTGGTTCAGGTCAGGTAGGGGAGACTGAACCACTAGGGTCTGATCTGGCTATGGTTATGTGGAAGCGCTGAACCCTATCCATGTTTGTTTGGGCCAGTTCCGGGTCTGAACCAAACCGTAGCCATCCCTGAAAATTAGTAATTGAATAACAATAGTAAATTAGTATTCTTTGGGTGTAGAAATCCTTTAGCATCTTTTTCTTCTCATTGATCGAGTCTCACCTAACAAAACACCTATCTTTGACAAGAGGTTTTATATAACTGACTAAAATCTGAACATTTTCTGAAACTTTTTTGTCACAATATTTAAATTAAAATTAAATTTCCTCAATATGGTTTAGAATCTTCAATGTTTGTACTTTTTTATTTGGTTAATTTTGTCAGGTCAGCAAGATCTCTTTCAAGTAGTTATACTCCCACAGCAGGATCCTATTTGGCACATCCTGCATCATATCCAAATAGGAATTCCATTTTGGAGCCTTTGCTTGATGGAGATAGTTCTGCAAATTCTGCACCAAATTTGAATAATGGAGATAGTTCTGCACATTCTGCACCAAATGTGTACCCCAAAACTATGTTATGTGTGGTCAGTCTCATATGTGGAACATACAATGATATCCGCCGAACAGTTCCATTCTATTTATAAATTTCTATTCTATATGCTGCTCATTATCATTGGAAATTCTTTCTGCAGGTCTTTGCAGTGGCATTCCTTGGCACACTGAATCTTCATGAATCAATAAAGAGTCTAACTTTTCCATCTGAAAATCAAAAACAAGGATTTGTATTGCGAGTAGGGCGGAAGATTTTGACGGTAACCCAATCTGAAACTCACTTTCCTTGGTATGAATTTATTGGATTAAATTGCAAATCTGCAGTGAGAAAGGGTAATTTCCATCGTATATCCATCTATTGGCACTTGATTCTGTTTTTATAACGAAAAAAATCTAGATGATGATAAATCCAAAAATCAATCGGTGGGAAGGAAGCAAAGAGAACAAACTTGCAAAAGTTTATTATTCTTGGCATTACTTTAAAATTTTCAAATATGCTCTTTTAATGTAGAAGTACAAGAAAGTATAAATACTACACTACTATTACTAATAATTGTGGAGCTAATTCTTATCCCTTTCCATGCATCATTTAACCTTAGTTTTTTTTTTTGGACAACATTTAACCTTAGTTTGAAACACTAGATTTCTAGTTATGAAATTTTGAAGTGGAACTTGATCTCATTTTATGGGATTTTCATTTTATTTTCAATGTCCATGAGTGAAGTGCTGATTCACCTAACCAGAAAATCACGTGACTGAACTGAATGCACATAAGCAGCCACCAGGTCCCTAACACTAGCATATATATAACGTCAGTCTTAAAGTCAAATGTCAATTGTCAACATAGGTCATTGGTCATATAAAAAATACCATAAACCTTACATCTTTGGGAATCCCATCATCTTTTCACACACCATTGGTGCTCTTCTAGGCCTCTTCTTTCAATAGAATGGTCTCTTCAAAGTTCAAAGTCTGAATGTCCTTTATTTTAACCTGAAACTGTTCTTGTCTTTATTGTTCCTTTAATGTAACAAAAATAAGGGCTTTTAATGCTTGAAGTTTTTTTTTTTTTTTTGACCTGATAAGAATTTTTCTTATTGGAAGCAATTTTAAGTAACTATCATTACTCATATATCAGCCATTATTTATCCATCTGTATTGTAATATTTACTACACTTGCAACATTGTTGCTTTGCTCCAATTATGCAGCAAATATACTCAGTTAAGCAGGAAACCACATCTTTCTTCTAATATTTTCAAAATATTTTCTCTTAGAAATTCTGGATGCTTTGAGGATGTGTTGTACTTCTTTTCTTTTGAAGTCTTTGTTTGAATTTTGTGGATGAATATAAGGACTGCAAGACAATGTATATATATATATATAGTACACACACACACAAGACCAAGGGGATCTAGATTTGGAGATCATACCTTTAGACCCTAAACCCTAATAGGGATCCTGCACAACAGAAATTCTGTGAAAATTTACATTCACTTTGCATATACCGTTAGATCCTGTTCATAGTTACCTGAGTTTTCATTCTTGAAAATAAACTGTAAAATCAGAAGTCAACAGAAAATTTCTTAAAAAAAAAAAATAATAATAAGAGAGGGAATCAAGAAGTCAATGGCTAAATAATGCCATAGGGGTGCTTTTTGTTGGCATCAGATGCTAAATAGGAAAACCAAAACTTATGTAGTTCAGCAAGTGAATCTGATATGGATTTTCCTGAATAAAAAAAGCTCCTATTGATCTTGTAAATAGAAAATCTTTAAAGAAAAACCAGTTTTACTAAAATTAAATATTAAATGTAAAAAAATTTATAATTTTTTTTCTGGTCACTGGTTGTTTCTACTGTAGTTTGCACAAAATTTCCTCTTTTTTCTGTCTTTGAGCTTGTGATCATATTTATTGATTTGTATTGCACAAGATATTGTCAAATTGTTTAAATCATGGATGATGATGCAAGAGGGATCTAAAATATCAAGCATCAGGGCAAAAAGCCATAAATCTAGAACTGGTCATTGTCTTTTACATAGTTTTTTGAACTTCACAAGGTTCAGTTAAAAATTGTTTAGTTTTTTGAACTTCACAAGGTTCAGTTAAAAATTGTTTTCTTACTATAAATTCTTGTTGCCATTATTTCAAGAAGGATACTATTAGGAAAATTAGCACAAATCATTAGTTTATTAGGAAAATTAGCACAAATCATGAGTTTACTTTGGGATTTCAGGTAACTGAAGGAGCACTGCATGAAAGTGATGCTGAAGGCAGCACTGGGATCGGAACTTTTCTTGGTTGGGGAATGGCTGCTATTTACATGGGTGGACGTCTTCCTCAAATTTTGTTAAATGTAAGTTTAACTTTTCTATAAATCTATAGGTTTGCAGTAATACTATTCATTATTCAATTATCCAGGTTACTGGAAAATGCTAGGTGAGTAGAAGTACTAAATATGGATAAGCAAAAACTATCAAGGCAGAGTAGATTAGTTGAGGTGGAAGAAGTGTATTTTCATTTTTAGGCAGTTCATGTTTTTTTTAATCCTCCTGCTTGGATGTTCTGTGCAATTGTTTAAGAAGCTTAGCCTGCTTCTTTATTTAATAATTGTAGTTTTACTCATCTTCTTACCTAAATATCCTATGTTAGATCTCCAGTTTGTTCCCTAGTTTTGATCCTTATGTAACATTTGCAGATCGAGAGAGGCAATGTTGAGGTAAGCATGTGACTTTGAAAACTATAGTATTCTCTATTTTCTAAAGCATTATCTTGTGGCGGACATGCCTTTAGCGTCTTCCTGCCACCCAACATCAGCTCGCACCAACAAAGGCAAATCTTGTTTTTGTTGTGGTTGGAGCAGGTGGAAAGCACAATAGGTTTGTTAACTTACAATTTTTCTTCTATGATATTCAGGGCCTAAATCCATTAATGTTCATCTTTGCTTTGGTTGGAAATGCCACATATGTTGCAAGGTGTCTATGATTTCACCATTGTTAAAATCATGGTGTTTGTATTTTTTTTTTAACAGCTTCTACTGCACATATGGCTATTGTATGAATTGTATTATTTTTCTGACTCATTTTTGTTTTTGTTCCTTTTTCCTCTTTAATTACTTTTGGGTAGCATACTAGTGAGCAGCTTGGAATGGTCAAAAATAAGACCGAATCTGCCCTGGTTGGTGGATGCAGGAGGTTGCGTTCTGCTTGATACTTTTGTATCCTTAAAAAAAATATATTTTTTTTAATGCTTCTTTTTTTCTGTAGACTGATAGATGGACGACGATTTTCAGTTCTTAAATAATGTCCAGTGCCACTTCCTCCTTTCTGCTTATCAAAGAGGACACCATGAGAACATATAAATGGTTATTATTATTCTCAAAAAAATAAATGGTTATTATTCTGTAGAGAACCTTAATTTTCTATACCAGATACTAATTCAATTCATCCACTTTCGATATTGGACATCCCCATTAAGTACAAGAACAAGACATCTCAGCTGTGATAGTGATAACACAACATGCTAAATGAGGTATTTCTACCTGTTTCCAACTCTGCTTACATTTGTGCCTGTCCAAATAATCTGTCTGTATTGTCCTGACATTATTGCTGTTTTTTGGGTTATGTGCCTTGCTGCATTATTGATAGGTGTTGCCCAAAGATTTTAACAATCTTGTATGATCTTTATTTTATTATGGTTTCCATTTTCCTATCAAAGCACAATGTAATTGCTTCTTTTATGTGCTGCATTGTCTGCCAATTGGCGGAGAATAGGAATCTGCACTAGTTTCATCATGCATGAAAAGGATACAGACAGAAGGCTTAAAGATTTTCCTTTTTACATCTCTATTTGATTCTGTCATATTGTCAAAATTTTGTAGGGAGTGACACTAATTCTATTCTAGCATACAGGTAAAGCTGAATTTCATTGATTGACTTGCTGACACTCAAAATTCAACTTGATAAAAGTTTAGTTACACTTGTTCATTGAAGTTGATAAGCCAAAGATAATTTAAATATCATTCCAGAATTAAGTCAAACTTGAGTTAAATTTATTTTCAGTTTAAGATTTATCCTATGTAGGCAGATTTAAGTGCTTGTAAATGAGCTCATTTTTGTTGACAAGATAAACTTGATTTTGGTTTAAGTAAATACTTTCAATGAAGATGGAAGAACGCCTTAATAAGATTAACAAATTATTCAAGACATCTATGTTAGATCATGTGGCCAAGAATATTGAAGTTACGAGAGAAAGAAAGAGTATGACTACAGTGACTGAAGATGAAAAAGTGATAAAGAATTTTATAACACTAAAATTTTTTATGGTATAACCCTTAACCAGGTGGACCACTGAAAAAAATCCCAACTAATTTCTTACTAGGGCTTTGTTCATTGTCAAAAAAGATATTGGATTATGCATTCTAAACTAGAGGGATGGTACTTTTTGAGGCTAAAGTAGCAATTTGCCCCCTAAATTAGATGCCATGGTCAATTAGCCCAGAAATTGACTTTTTGGCCGGCAAATATGGTCAATTAGCACATATTAGCTTTCCAAAAAAGCTCAATTCAGTCCAAACAACTTTTTTTTTTAACTAATTCACCCCAAAACTTTTATACATTGACTATTTAGGTCCAATTTATCAAATTTTAAAACATATAAGACATGAATTAATAAAAATTAAATTTAAAATTTTTATTTTTTAGAAATTAATATTTAATTTAAAATAAATAAATAACTAAAAATTAAAATATAGAAATATATAATTAATTTTTAAATTTTTTATGTGAATTTAAATTGAAATGATTATTTTTAAATTAAAAACTAAAAAATTAAGTTGCTTCTATTAACTTTTCAATTATGATCAAATAGTATTCATGTGTATAAAAAATATTATTTTTGAAGTTTTTAATTTTTAAATTTTTCAATTTAGTTAATTTAAATATATATTCACTTATTTCAGAAAAAAATGTTTATAAAAATTCTTAATTAACAATTTAATTTTTAGAATCATGTGCCTAACATTTTTTTTTAAATTATGTGGGTAGGTTACATCATTATTTTTTTATTAAGTATACTCAAAATATATTTATGTATTAGTGATTAAATTCAATTTATATCACATTAAAATATATAAGATGCAAAGTTTTAATAATTAACTTTTCAAAAAAATTTTAAATAAGAATTTTTTTCTAAGTTTTCTCTATTTATTTATATATATTTAAAGTTTTAATGTTCTCAATCTTTTACTTTTACTCATATACCTTTTTATATCTTTTAATATTTATGATTGAAAAATTAAAAATTAAAAATAATTGATAATTTTGATTTGATTTTTAGTGAAAAATTGAGATATTAATCTTTTGTTTATTCTTAAATGGAATACTAATTCTTGAAAAAAAATAAAACTTTTAGATTTAAATTTTTACTAATTCATGTTTTGTATATTTTAAAATTTTAAATTAGATCTAATTAGTCAACATATAAAAGTTTTGGGGGAATTAGTTAAAAAAAGTTGTTTTGGACTAAATTGAATATTTCTGAAAAACTCATTCGGGCTAATTGACCATCACGTCCAAGTTCAGGGGCAAATTGCTACATTAGCCTACTTTTTGAAGTCTTGAAATGTCCAAAATAAATGATCTACTGTTCTAAGTTTGTTTCTGGTTTCATAAATAACTCACTTTCTTAGTTAGAGAGGATTGTTGAGTGTCACCCATTTATAAAAGATTTCATTAATGACCTATTTTAAGCAGTTCGGAGTTTGCTGCTTTGTGTTTGGAGTTTTCTGTCGGCTAATATTATGTCGAGGACACATTCAAGTCTATTTGATCACTACACTTAATAGAGGATGATAAAATTGTCAAGGTTTGCTTATTAGACAAATGATACTTATACACATTGGAGCATTGAAATTTAATGAATAAGCAGAACTTAAATAGTAAACTTGTTGAGCTTGAACATGTCAAAACTCAAAAGTCTATTCGACTCATATCATATGCAGGCTTATCTTGGAGTTGAACTTTTGGTTTCAACTTGTTCAGTTATTATTATTATTAATACACGATTTTCGTTTGACTTGTGCAATTACCTGTCCTGAAGTGATTGCTCTCTTCAATGCAGATCTTTTTGAACAGTTTTACATGCTTACATGAGTGAGGAAAGTGGACTAAATTCAGATTTCCCGGAATGCTCAGCCTGATGTGAGCTTTTGCTACCACTGGAATCTTGTAGCCGTAATTTTTCAATTCTCTTAGTTGTTACATTTTCTCAAATTCCCTTATTCTAGTTTCCTTTCATTTTATATTTGGGATAATGACATCAATAGTGTTTGAATTTTTTAAAAATTGATAATTTGACATTTAATTGTTTTATTATAATAATTAAGGAGGGCAAAAAAGAAAAAATTTACAGGTGTACATAGTAGATTACCAATAAATTTTCTTTCAACTCATTGCACATGTAGATCATACAAAAATTAAAATTACATATACAAATATATGACATTTCATAAATAAAAGATTTTATAGCTCATGAAATTAAAAAATATGCACATATTAAAGGGGTTATCAAAACCTCCCAAACGATTTGTATAATATACAAGTGCATTCTTAAATTTTTGAAAATATGTTAAAATCTTTCTGAGATTGTGTTATGTTACACTAATTTTTTGGTTACTTTTCGATATTTGTCAGGATCAAATGGTAAAATTCTGGTTAAAAATATCTTTTACGTTTTTGTACTTTTATTTATTTATTTATTTTCAACTTCACCATCTTACACTCCAAGTCACTTTTCTTTAGAATGAAGTAGCAATTTGCCCTCTCAACTTGGACACAATGGTCAATTTGCCCTCTCAACTTGGACACAATGGTCAATTAGTCCATAAAATTAATTGGCTACCAACATGCCAAATTTGATCAATAAGCTCGCATTAGCTTTTTAAAAATTTCAATTCAGTCCAAATTAATTTTTTAAATTTATTCACCTAGAACTTTACCAATATTACCACAATCTTTATTAACATCAAAATCACTTCTTCCACCTTGATCTTCAACTTGACGATGAGAAGAAGTAAACAAAACAAAAATACACTATCATCACCTCCAAAATCTAAACCACCACCACCACCACCCTCTCCATCACCATATCTACTCATCTTCGCAATATCATTACTCTCAATCTAATCTTCCTCTTTATTTTCTTCTCCTTCCTTTTCTCCTCTAAAGAAAAAGTTCTTGCAGCTAAATCCTCATGTAATACCCTGACTTTTTATTTAAATTTATAAAATCAAACTATGAGATTTGCAGTATTAATAAAGTGTTATTATTTTTATTTAGTGAAAATTATCTTTGATTAATTATGTTAAATATCATTTTAATATTTAAAAGATTTTGGTTAGTATATTTAAATACATTTATTTTTCTTGTATATACAAGTATATATATATACTAAAGTGTGTGTGTATAATATATATATATACACACTTTTTAAGCATGTAGTGGAGATTAAAACTATTGATTATTATTATTATTATTATTATTAATTTTGGAAAAGTCAAAAAAGTAAAGAGCAGCTTTTAAAAAGAAAATACATTTCAGGTCTTCTTCATCACCCTTACCCTCACCATCTATTTCTTTCTTCTTCACCTCCCCGAACTCCCCTGTCCCTGCCATAACCACCCTGCACCTTCACCGGACTGTCGCCAGACGACCACGTCAGCATCCAGCATCAGCCGGTGACCTTCCCTTCTCTCTCCACCGTCTGGTTTCCCTTCTTCTCCGGCGTTCTTCTCAGTTGGCAGCAACCTTCTTTTGTACAGAGCTGTCCATTTCAGACGCCATTTTTGGCAATCTTGAGCTCAAGTTGAAGCTCACTTCTGGTACATCATCAATCCATAGTTAGTTTTAGGTAAACCCTTCTCTAATTCTTCATTTTTGTTGATTTAAATCCTAGGTTAAATGGGTCACTTGATGGTTTAAGTTAGTTAATGTTAGTTTGTAGTTAGATTAGTTGTTAGGAGGTTAAATGCTTGGTAAATAAGTAGTTTTTATAATTTTTATCAATTTATTTTAATTATTTTAGTTATATGGTAAAACTTTGATTTTGTAATCCATATGTAAATTAAATTAAATTAAATGTTAATTAGCTTATTTTGAGAGCTAATTTGATAGTTATTTATTTTCCAAGTTTGTTTAAAATTTTAGAAATTATTTGTAAATTAAATGATTTTTAAAGTATAGATATATATTTGGGTTTAATTGAATTTTGATAGATTTTAATTCAAATATAATGTATATTGTTATGTTTATTTATTAGAGGTGTAAATTATTATTTATTAGCTAAATTAGCAATTTATATATTTTAACTAATTTTAGTGAATTTTCGGAAATATATAAGTATATATATATAATTATTGTAGTATTTTATTAATTGAGTAATTTAATGATTTAAATGAGTAAATAAATGATTTTAAGTAATTTTAATGTTAGTTTTATATTTCAAAGAATAGATATTGTTAAAAGAATTTTTGGAAATTTAATTTCTATTTATAAGTAATTATTGAAATTATTAAATTATGTAAATATTGAAGTTTAATTTAGTTATTGGATTATTTTTATGTTTTATTGCATAAAGTGAGTATGTTTATTATGTATGTTGTGAATTCATATTATGAATAAGATTTTGAGTTATTGAGAATTTTAATTTATTAATTAGAATTTATTTGAAATATTTATTCGCGAATATTTTGCTTCAATGATTTTATTAAGTAATATGAGTATTTATATTAAGTAGTTAAAGGTTATTGAGTAATGATATTATTTTGATTTAATTTTAGTAATTTATGTGAATTTCGAAGATAAGTCTTATTTATATTAAATAATATTATTATATCTTATTTTGTTAAGAAAATTTATTTATGATATTTAAATGAGGGTTTTATGATATTAAAGACTATTTATACTGTACTATTTATTCTGCGAATTGTGAACTCGGTTGGGCACGGAGTGCAGTTTGGGGGCCCAACCTGAGTTGTGAAGCTGTGTGATATTAGAAGTGTTGTTTAATTACAGGAACGGTTCTACTTCGGTAGAGAGATGTCCGTTTTACAGAGGAGACTCTGCTGAATTTTCGGTAGATTTCTTGTAAAACGTGATATTAGTACTGCTAGTCTTAAGTCTTTCTTAGAATTTCCTCATGTCTAAGATTAGGATTTTGATTCTGTTATTCCTTTTCGTTTTCTTTAGCTACTCCAGGACCTCGACCCTTGTAGCAAAGACAGTCGGGTCAAAGCAGAGTGCATTCCATCTGTGAGTTAATTTTATGGAATGTGTGCTAGGATTAGTATATGTAGATATTTATTTTCCTCAAATTTAAGCATGATATTTAAATAAATCATGAAATTTAATTATGCTAGTATGCATGCACGTTACACAAAACATGAGCATTTTAAGTATTTATTTATTTATTGAAGTATTTATTTATTTATTTATTTATCATGTGATGAGTTATTTAATTGTTAATTTATGATTTATAGACTCCGTTAAAGTTTTGATTTATGAAATATATATATTTTGAGACTGGTAGAACATGCTACTTGGTGGGTATCACCAGGACTGTTGCGCAACAATATTGATCTGAGTGTGTTTAATTATGGATGTGGGCCCTGGTGATGCTTTGCTCTCTGGGCTAGGTTATATGTTACTGGTTGGACTCTGGTTGATGCTTTGCTCTCTGGGCGTCAGATAACACTTAGAAATAAAATTAGACTGTGGCTGGTCCCTGGTTGATGCTTTGCTCTCTGGGATCGACAGTTAATTGGAATAAGAAACAGACTGTGGCTAGTCCCTGGTTGAAGCTTTGCTCTCTGGGATCGATAGTCAATTGGATAAGAGAAAGTCAAGTGACTTTTAGAATTTTGTGGTTTAGGAGTTCTACCAAGTTTTCTAGTTAAGGAAAATTTTACTATATGGTTTTATACGAGGATTTTCTTATTTAGTTGATTAAAGAATTTCAAAGTATTATACTTGTTTACCTTAAATGTTTTAAAAAATGATTTTAATAAATGTTTTAAAACCAACATGCATTTCATAAAGTTAATTCACTCAGTGAGGTCTGATTCCCCTCAACTTATTTTTTTTCAGAATCTCACAGTCAGCTTGCTAGTGTTTCTATTTTGAGCCGTGTTCATTCTTCACCGGCTGCATTATATATGTTAGTTTAAGATATGCATTGTATAAGTGAATTCTAGACATTGTAGTAGTTACTTAAAGAAACTGATTTTATTTGTATTGTGGTTTTTATTTGACTTAAGGTATTATATTATTGTATTTGAAGAATATTTTATTTATGCATTTGGATATTTCCGTATTGATGATGGAGTATTTGTGTAGTATGAATTAAATTATTTGATGTTTAATGACTTATATTTGGCGAAAAATTCTTAAGGTTTACTATGGGTTTCGGGTACTTTATGTATTCTCATTTCCTAGTGCCGGTCATGGACCTATAGGTTCGGGTCGTGATAGCCCACCTCCACCAACATTGTCTCCACCCGTTTTCGCTCTTAGAATAATAATTATGGTCCTAAATTCAAAACCCCTAAAAATAATTTCTCTTCCTTCATGCACCCAAAAATAATTCCATTCCTTCATGTCCAGGTTGGTCTATTTTTTAATTACGAGCAACTAATTGTATGAGTCTTTTATTTTGATGTTTGTTGGATTGAGTTAAAAAAATTTCCTTGCTTTACTGTTTTCTTTTTTTATTCTAATTTATCTTTTTTTTTCTTTATTTCAATGCTTATTTTGATGTTCAAATTCTATCAATCCAATGTCAATTTTAGTTTACTTTCATTTTCTTGGTTGGGGATGATGGTCTATATAGCACGGAAACGGAAATGGGGAAACGTGAAAATAGATGTGGCGAAACCCCATTTCTTAAAATATAGGAAAAAAAAGTGGGGAAACACGTAAATATTAAAAGTTTGGGGGTATATAAATAAATATTAAAATATATGAATATATATAAATATAGATTTTATATATAAATCTTTAAAATTTTTATCTATTCTATAAAGTAATAGTATAATTATAGAAATTATTTTGTTTAGTTAAGAAGAATATAAAATTATTTTTTAATTTGTCTCCTTTTTTATTTAGGAAAATACTAGAGGAATATATTTTTCAAGTTGGAAATGTGTTTCCAAGTAGGAAACGTGTTTCCTAATTTTTCATATTTGGGGAAATGGTCCCGAAATGTTTCCAAGGAGTTTCCTGAAGTTTCCGAAACGTGAAAACACCTATTTGGAGAAGTTTCCGTGCATTATAGATGATGGTGGTGGTTGTGGGTGGTGTTGGCAAAATTCCTTATTTCAATTGAAAAAAATAATTTCAGGAGATATAATAATTGTATTAGTTAATAAGTACAGTTGTTCGGTGTCACGTCTTTACTGAAAGTTGGTTGCTTGTGGGCTTATATTATATTGCTACTTTGAGGATGATAGTAGAAATTGGCTTTATTTAATTTGCAATGTTTATTATCTCTCAATAATATCTAGGGATAAGTACAATTTTGTTCCCTATGTTTTTTTTTAGTACCCTGTGTTTTACATTTTTTACACTTTAGTACCCTTTTAATGAATATCATCATTATTTTATGATAAAATATTAATAAAATATTAATTTTCAATAATAAATTTATTCTATATATGATTTAAATCCAACCAATTGGTTATTTTTAAAAATATTGTAAATTTACTTTAAAATCATTTCTTTTTATTCATAATTAAATTAAAAATACATCTAAATTTGATTTTTTTGTGAGTTTATTGTAGTTAGTTGAATAATATATTACTCATTATATGATTTTAGCATTGAAAATGTATATTATTTTTGCATTAAATCATATATTTTAAACAATATTTGTTAGAAGCGTATTAAAGTGTAAAACAATGTGAAACACATGGTACTTAAAAGCTAAAAAAATAATACAGGACTGATTTTGTCAAAAGGTAAAACTACAGGGATCAAAATTGTATTTATCATTAAATTATATCATTTTTCAATTAAGTCCTAAAAAAAAATTTAATCAAGTTTTATAAGTTTTAAAAAAATTTTTTATTAATCTTATATGTTAGTCAACCTTAAAATAAAATTTTTTTTTATTTTTTTTTTTACATTTTAGTTCTAAATACCATACAAAATATCATTTGTGATATTTTAAGTACATAATTGTGAGCATCTGATTTTGGCCCATCCCAAAATCAAACAAGTAAGTTCAATGCTGATTAAGTCAAAAGGACAAGTCTGTCGAAAAGGTTTAAATCAGAAGGACAAGTCTGTCAAAAAGGTCAATGGCGTAAATTTGAAT
>CATIWK010390871.1:0-34165 GCA_949634005.1 Mallotus japonicus
AAAATAAATCACAAAACCCTCATTTACCTTTAAGTTCTCCATCAAGTTCAAGTGCCTAAACCTCCATTTACTCAAAAATTAAATTATCCGTCTCCATCTTCCCTCTTTCTTCTGTATACCAAAACATCCAAGCTAATAAAAATTTCAATTTTAATCTTAAAAATTGCTAAAACACAAAACTCCTCCTTCCTCTCTCAACAATACCACTACTTACCATCACCATCATCTTGTTGCCCACCCACACATAATTAGAGGGAGTGCTACTACCAAGATCAGCTTTGCTTTTGTTGTGCTAGTTACTTAAGACACCCCATATGAGGCCGAAGCTGCCACAGCAGTCCAACCCGAAGTTAGCCTCCCTTCGTGTGTTATTGCGTAAGTCGATTTTGCCTCCTTTGTCAACTGAGCAACACACCTCGATATTGCTCCTCTCTTGCGTGTTGCTGTTGCCACTTGCGATGCGACCTCAGCCATCCTCATTTTATCACTGCCCTATGAAGCCCTAGTGTCATAATAACCCTTGAGTTCAGCCTATCCTCACACGATGCACCAGCAGCAACCTGGGTGCACAATATTACGATCTCAGCCGTTACTCGAGTCGTTCTTGCCTCCCTCACCAAGACCGAGCTCACCCTAGCCTCGCGACCTATTGTCACTTCTATCCTCACCAACATGGAAGGTGAAGTCCCCAAAGCCACTGCAACTAAGCCCACTAAAACTCTAATTGACGTTACTCATAGAAGAAGCACCTTCGTTGCCATTGTTGCCACTTCAAAGAGTGGTTTCAAGGTCATTCCTTAAGTAAAATCTATTACCATTAAAGTCTACTTTAAAAAATATTTTATTAGAGGTAGATTCCAACCTTTTGTTATCTATTTTGAATTTGTGTTGAGGCTTTGATTGAATTTTATGAATTTATTTGGCTAGTGTTAATACTTGAAGCATCAAATTGTTATATTTTGCCTATATTGCTTGAGATTTTATATGTTTGAATATGTGATGGTGATGATTGTTGAGTTAAGAATGATTATCTTCATTTATTGCTTGAGGCATCATTGATTAAAATTGCTTGGGGAATAACTAATTAACCAATATTTATGAACTGTTCTGACATTAATTGGCTAAAATAGGCCATTTCCTCAACTAAATTTGCATTATTTATATTAGTTTTTAGGCATTTGCATCTCACAATTGACATAATTCTTGCTCCACTATAGGAATCTATCAACTTTATTAATTAACAAAACCTCTTATTGTACTGCAAACTTGAACTCCTCTATTGACAAAAAAAAAAAAAAAAACAAAACTTGAACTCATCAAGCAAATGTAAATTTCAATTATTTTAGCAATAAATTGAAAAATAATTTTTTTTGAATTATTTGCTTGAAAACGTGTTCTAATTTAACTTGTAATAATGTCATGGGTTTTTGAAAAAAAAAAATTGGCTTGGCAAGAACAATAAACTGAATCTATGTTTTTATTTTGGCTTAAGCTCTGAGCTTTGTTTCATGAATTTTGATTAAATATTCATCTTTAAGGAAAAATGTTTGGCTTAAATGCCTTTGTATAATCCTCTTTATCCGATTTGATTTTCAAGCTCTTTGTAATCATTTTCAAACAAATAGCAAAGTCAGCTATTACTCTAAAGCTCAATTACTTAGGCAAATTATACAAATTTTCATCAATTTCATGGTTGCTTCATGCATTCTCTATTTTTAACCTCTTGCCAATTTCAAGACCTTTGTCATGTTTTATTGAGGCTATTTACTAAGACATTTGCATTTCTTAAATGTTTTGGCAACCAAAACCATAGCCAAAATTGTTGTCAACTTTACTTGATAAATTCCTTAAGGATTTTGATAAACTTGCTGCATTTTGATTGCAATCTGGCAATAATAATTTTTGCAAAGTTTTTAAACAATATTTCATAACCAAAAAAAAAAATGGTATAAATATTAAATTTGGCCATTGTTTTCATAATCATTTGCCAAATTTTATACAAGCAACACATTTTTATTGGTTTTTGCTATATGTACTGCTTAAAATGCACTTGTTAATTGGAATCATCTTTGTTTGTTAGGCGAATTATGTAATTTTGCAATTTTCACATCATTAGCTAAAACCATTTTGCATCATGTTCTTGTGTCATTATTCATTTAAATTTACTATAATATGTTTAATGAACATCTTTACTAACAAACTTTGTTATTTTAAGCTAAATTCATCCGAGCTTTGCATGTCTCATTTAACTTATATACATCTCACCTCTTTGATTTGATTTCTCCAGACGTTTTTTAGCCAAATTAAATTACCTTATGGGTAAAATAATTTCTTTATTTAATTTGGCTAAGAACCAACATCATTCTTCAAGGCCATTTCATGAAAGTTGCATCCTTCAAGAATCTATGGTTGCATATTCTCAAAACTTGTTTTTTTTTTTGAAGTATGGCCTACAATATTCATCTTCACATTCTTGGCACCTTGTAAATTTTGCTAGTAACTTAATAAGGAACATTTGGATTTTAATTCACATAAAGCTTATTTCTAAGTTGAATTTATCCTCACTTAGCATAATTCTTGACATTTCATCTATTTTGACATAAATGCTAAAGAGATTACATTGCTTTGAATTGCACTTCTATCTTCAGGATTTATTTTACATTTATTTGACATTTTTCAATTGATCATGACCTTGAATTTCCTGTAGCTAGAATGTCTAACCCCTTAGTTAGTGGAGTTCTTGGGCTCTTTTCCACTCCTTTAACTTCTTTTACTGTTGCAGACACCTAAGCTACTACTACTGTTAAGCAGGTGCTATAAACTTTCTTGTCATTCAGTTTTCTATTTTAAACATACCAATTTCTCACGATATTTTCTTCACTTGCATAGTTATTGTCTATGAGTTTTGCTCCACCATCTACTTCTGCTAGCAAATCTCACGTCTCCCCCGAGGAATTGGATGGAATTGAGATAATCACTGCAACTTTTGCATTAAATTCACTCCTCAACCATAAATTCTTATAACTTTACTCTTTTTCAAATTGAAGATTAAAATCCTTAAGGAAAATTTTATGGATTAACTGCTTGATTTGTTTATATGAGTTGTTTCACTAATCACTTCACACATGTATCATAACCATGCATTACTCATGAAATAAAATGGTCCATTTTGAATCATTGTGCTGCTAAAATTTTGACAACACTTTAGCATTCATAACACTATTATACACTAACAAATAAACCGAAGAAATTATTATTCTTTTTCAAAAAAAAAAACAAGAAATAACACTCCAAAACTCACAAAATTTAAATTTTTATTTTAGGTAATGGCTACCAAACTAAATTACAAAACCATAGAAATAAAATAATGCCACCATATATACTAAGTCGTAATTCGCTAGCCCGAGGCTAGTCACTTATTTCATTTATTTTTCTTAACTTTCCATATTGTGTGAAAGAACTAATGATGAGGGATTCCATCAATCTTTAACTCCAATTTCTTCTGCTCATAGCAATATTCCAATAACCACTTTTTTTCTTTAATGATCTTCTTTAAATCTAATAATGTCCTCAAGTTAATACCTATAGAATTGATTCACGCCACGGGTGGAACTAGATCATCATCAATGTGCATAGCCTCTTTTATTTTTGATAACTTTAGAATTCCTTTGTTAATTCGATCTTGTGTCACATTCTTAAACATCCAACAAGCATTAGTGAAATGCTCAAAAAATTATGATACTTATAATACTCCCTACTTTTTAACTCTTATTTAGTTGGCAATTTGTGATCTGGTGGTAATTAAATGAAATTTTTCTTCAAAAAATAAAAAATCTAATCAATTTTAGAAACCTCAAAGGTATATTGAATATGGGCATTTAGCCCTGAGGTTTTTTTAAGCTTTTCTAGAAGTGGATAGATACAAGAGCCAATGATAGCTAGGTCGTCAACTATAATTTATATAGTTATGACATCTTGAAAGTATGTTCCCATGGCAGACTTTCTTTTTTGATTTTCTTCTCTCAACAGCTCTTCATATTTAGTAAACTTTTTAGTTAGCTCATAGAAATTCTTGAATTCCATGCCTTGAAACTTTTTCCTCAGTTCAATATCAAGACCCCTCTATGCATCTTAATGTACTCAGTTTTGGGCAAGAGCATTTTGCACCTATTCCTTATCTTTTTGAACCTTGTAATGAATAAATCAACACTCTCTCTAGCCCTTTGAGCTACCCTTGACAATTTAGCAATACACACTTCTGGTTCAACTCTAAAAAAATAGATATGGAACCAATGTTCCATCTCCTACCATGTGAAAATTAAGTTTCTTGGTAAAGTCGCATACCATGTAAAAGCTACTTCAATTAAGTCTTAGCTTAAAGTTTAAAAATTATCATATTTAGCAAGCTTGCCATAGTCAATAATGAAATGTGTGATTAGGTCCAAGGTTGGTTGTCTATTTTCTACAAGAAAATAATGAAAATTCTAGAATGCGATAACCCCTTGAATAGGGATTATCCTTGTTAATTGCATCAAATGACCAATTTAGCGCATATCAGGTCCATAAATTTTTTGGACCACATCATAAACTGCATCTAAGTCTACTCTCATCCTTGAAGGCTGAAGAGGAGGCAAATATTTTGAAGAACTGGAACTTGACTTTAAAGAACCTACATTTGGCCTTGAGGAATGACTCTTTCTGTGAGTGGAAACCTAACATTACCCCTTAAACTTCTACCTTGGAAAATCACCTCTTGATCATAGATTCAAGGTCATAAGCTCATAGTTGTCTGGTCAAAAAAACTATTGATTAGGAATAGATAAGTTATTACTTAGATTATTGCTACTATGACCATTCTAACGGTTTTGAATGACTCCTTTGTTCATGATTCAAGATTCCTCCCTTTTATGTGTTAGAACATATTTGTTATTCTTCAAAATCTAGATTCCCTTTGTATTAGCATTTGTCCTGATAGTAGATGATTTCCCCAACTCTTCTTACCGTTGAGATTTAGGCTGATTCACAATCTTTAAAGATGAACTGGTGATTCCTTGCTACCTAAAAATGTGCTCATTCATTTTGACAAATGAATTAAGCATCTACCGTAAAGTCTCCTTAAAAGTATTATTAATTTGCCATATAGAATTTTTAAGAGAACTATACATCTGCAACATTGAGTTTTGAATTTTCCTAATTCCCTCTTAAAAAATAGCTTGAGCATTGGCACCCTTAATGGTAGTAGTTACAGCAACATTGATGATCTCAAGATTTTGGCGAGTAGAGCCAAGAGGTACATCACTTCAAGTCTAATCATGAGGCACCAAGCTTTCTTTAGTTCATTTTTTGAATAATCACCACCTACTTCTACAGGCAAATTGTTGTTTGAGTCACCAACCTTAATAGTTTCTTTTTCACTTCTTGATTTAGTCATCTTGTTGGAATGTGTCCCACCGAGCATGTAAACAAAATTATTGCTATTATTTTTGGCGAACCGAGTTTGAATAAACGCGAGCGTGTTAGAGAAATTGATTCCTCAAGAAGAAACTAACTTCTATCAGACAAAGTGCTCAAGCTGTTTTAGCACAATTTGCTTACATCCCAATAAAAAATTTGTAGATTTAATAGTGTAATGTAAAAGGGAAAAATTATATACTTTAACTGGATTGTAAAACAAGAAAATTTCATATTGAAGAAGTGTTTATAAGTTTAAACAAAACAGAACACTTATAAAACTAAAAGCTATTGAAATTGAAAATATTACTAGAGATATGGGTCTATAAAATTGTTGATTGTTGATGTTGATGTGCTCTTGGTGGTCTGATGCTCTAATGATTTTTTAAGTAGAATACATTAATTCTTCAATTAAAGCATGCAAATCATTAGACTTCAGTTGGCGCATTTAACTTTGTAACATATGTCTCTTCTTTTTCTCCCTCAACTCAATTTTAATGTAAATTGTAGAACATCAACTTCTAAAAACTTCAATTATCTTACTTCTCAAGTCAAAATTCAAGGGTTGGATTCTTAATTAACTCATGGGCTTAAAAGCTAGATGAACTTTATATTTAATTAAATCTAAAATTATAATTAAGTCCAAATAGCTTTTTACCATTTTGTAGTAAATAAGAAAAGTATTTCTTTTTATGGTGATTTTAAAATTATTTCTCAGTTTGTGGTTTTTTCTGATATGAAAAGTTAAAACTTATTGGCCCCATTGTAAATGGAGGACAGACTAAAGTCCAAACCTATCCCTCATTTACAATGGTGGACAATTGCTAGTTTTTTTTTTATCACTTCATTAGCTCTTATATTTTTTGGTGTCCTATTCTATCAATACTCTTAACGTCTTTTAAAAAAATTTATTGGGACAACTATTTTGATGCACAAATTGACATTCAATAAAAAAAAAATTAGTATATAACAAACCTCCATTGAAAAATGTAGCAAAAATAATATTTATTTGATAAATAAAAGAGAATAATCTCACTCAAATATATATCAATATCAATTATATTATGAAAATATCTCTGTATATTCATATTTGTAATCTTGTATAGGAAGAAAATAGTTGACTTCTAACTTAGGTAGGAGTAATTCAAGCATAATTACATGCCAAATTAGTTCCAAAATAGGAGGGCTGTACTGCTATATGTATTCTTGAATTTTCTGTTTGTAATAACAAGAAAATGAGCAGACTTCTTTCGTTCAAAACTTTTCTCTGATATTTTCTCATGGTATCAGAGCCATGACAGGAAATAAAAGTGATGAAAAGAGGGAGGGTGGTACCTTGACCAAGATGACTGTGTCTCCATATTTTCTTTCAACTAGTGGTAATCTAGGGAATATCATTACGCAGGTTCAATTGAAAGGAGAAAATTATGATGAACAGGCAAGGGCAATGAGAATAGCGCTCCGAGCCAAGAAGAAATTTGGTTTCATTGATGGAACAATGAAGCAGCCTTCGGATGATTCTTTGGATCAGGAAGATTGGTGGACAGTTAACTCCATGTTGGTTTCATGGATCCTAAATACAATAGAACCAATATTGCATTCATCTATCACCTATATGGAAATTGCAAAAGATCTTTGGAATGATATCAAAGAGTGGTTCTTTGTAAGAAACGGACCATGCATACATTAGCTTAAAACTGAATTGGTGCAATCAAAACAACAAAGGATGACAATGGTGAATTACTATGGAAAATTGAAGATGTTATGGGAAGAATTAGGAAATTATGAGCAACATCCAACATGTAGATGTGAAGGGTGCAGCTGCAACATTAACGCTGAATTGGATAAACGACGGGAAAAAGAGCGACTGCATTAGTTTTTTATGAGTTTGGATGAATCCATATATGGGATAGTACACTCTAATATCTTAAGTACTGAACCTTTACCAAATCTAAATCGAGCATATGCAGGGTTGTTCAAGAAGAGAGAGTTCATAATATAGCTCGTGGAAAAGAAATTCGGAGTGAACCTATGGCTTTTGTTGTTAAAATGAAATTAGTTTTAAAAGGACGAACTGATATCAAAGATAAATATGTAGTGTGCACAAATTGCAAGAAAACAGGACATGAAAGCTGGTTCATATTTTCAATTAATTAGGCACCCGAAATGGTGGGGAGATCAAGCACAAGGAACTAAACAGGCAACTGGACGTGGACAAGGAGGACCAAAACAGTCTACCACAATAGAAGGAAGAGGACGGCGTGGACAAATTCGGGCTAATACAGCATTTGCCATACCACAAGATGGCACAACACACGAACCTAACAAACGAGGAGTAATCAAATTGAGCAGTGAACAATGGAACGTATTGCTTGATCTTTTGAACAAGCAAAAAAATGGAGTTACAGAAAGGCTTAATGGTAAGTGTGTACCTATGGAGTGGATAATTGACTCAGGAGCCTCTCATCATATGGCAGGGAGTCTTGCACTAATGCATAACATAAAGAATATTTTTGGTATCCCAATTGGACTACCGGACGAAAAAGACACAATGGCGAAAAAAGAAGGATATGTGATGTTAAATAAACATTTGAAACTGAATAATGTGCTATATGTACCTAATTAAAGTGTAATTTGATTTCAGTATCATAACTGAATAAGGAGCTGAATTGTATGGTTTTGTTCACTAATGATTTTTGTGCTATACAGGACCGCAATACGAGGATGCTGATTGGTACGGGTGAGGAACATGAGGGGCTTTACTACTTCCGAAACTTGGAGGGAATGATATCAGTTAAGGCTTCAAAAACGGCACGGACAAACTCTTTTAACATTTGGCATCAAAGGTTGGGGCATCCTTCTGATCAAGTGCTTAGATTTTTGCCAACCATTAACAAGAATGGTGATAAAAGTGTTAGATGTGAGGTTTGTTTTCGAGCAAAACAAAGTAGAGCAGAGTTTGTGTTTAGGAAAAAGAAAGCATCTACTGTTTTTGAGATAATTCACTGTGACTTATGGGGTCCTCACAAAACTCTAACTTTTTGTGATGCATATTTTTTTTTGACAATAGTTGATGATTATTCAACAAGTGTGTGGATGTATTTGCTACATGATAAATCTGAAATATGAAAGTTCTTTCGTAATTTTTGTGCTTTGGTGCATAGATAATTCCATGCCAATATAAAAATAGTTCGCAGTGATAATGGGACTAAATTTACTTGTTTGAATGTTTATGTTGCTGAGAATGGTATAGTTCAGCAAACTTCATGTGTTGGGACTCCTCAACAAAATGGGATAGTTGAACGAAAACATCGTCACATACTTAATTTGGCACGTGCATTGCGGTTTGAGGCAAATTTGCCTATTCAATTTTAGGGAGAATGCATTTTAACAGCCGCATACTTGATTAATCAGACTCCATCTATTCTATTAAAGGGAAAAACACCTTATGAAATATTGTTTGGTCATGCTCCTTCATATGAAAACATTCGAATCTTTGGTTGTTTGGCTTATGCCCACAATCAACAAAGGGGAGGAGATAAATTCATTAGTCGAAGCAAAAAATGTATTCTTATTGGCTATCCTTTTGGTAAGAAGGGATGGAACATGTATGATTTGGATATAGGTGAGTTGTTTGTTTCAAGGGATGTAGTGTTTGTTGAACATGAATTTCCTTACAAAGTTCAACTTAAAGAAGACAAGGCTAGTACTCATGTGATTAATGATGACTTGGCCGAGGAAGAGATGGAACATTATTGCAAGATGACTGAACAAGGAGACCATGATGAGCTGAATCAAGCTGAAAATGTGGATGAAACAACAGATTCAGATGTTCATGTAGCAAGGGGGGACAAATGATACTGAAAATAACTTACAATATGGGACTACTGAAAGTCATTCATAATCTAAGTAGGCATTCATAATCTGCATGCTCCAACTGGAGAAAGGGGGGGTGGGGGGTATTAGGAAAATATCTCTATATATTCAGATTTGTAATCTTGTATAGGAAGAAAATAGTTGACATCTAATTTAGGTAGGAGTAATTCAGGCATAATTACATACCAAATTAGTTCCAAAACAGAAGGGTTGTACTGCTATATGTATTCTTGAATTTTCTGTTTGTAATATCAAGAAAAGGAGCATAATTCTTTTGTTCAAAACTTTTCTCTGATATTTTCTCAAATTATCTAAGTGGTAATCAATAAAACATCCTAATAAATTATATATTTATTTTAATTTTGATATAAGATTTATTTGATAGCCAATATGGTTATTAAAATTTCAATTTTACTAGTATGATTTTATGATTTATAATTTTTTAATGTACTATTAAGTGATTAAATAGTGATAAATGCTAAATTGATTACTTGAAAATTTTGCAAACTTGGGATTTGATTTTACAATTTAGATCCCAAATCATAAACAACGTTGAGGCATTTTCACCTATATTTAAAAGAAAACAAATTAAATTAAATACAAAATAATAAAATGTAAAATTCAAAATATAATAAATGAATTACCAATATATTACGAATATAAATATATTAATTAGTTTCTTATATTATAAACTATAGAAATATATAAATTTAAATATTATTACAAATAAAATAATATTTAATATCTCAAAAATAAATTTAATACTTCAAAATAAATTTATATAAAATGATATATTCATTTTCACATGGATAAAAAATTAATAAATTATAGAAATATTTCTAAATACGTCTCTTAATATTATTAGTCTGTTAAATTATAAATTATAGAAATATACAAATTTAAATATAATAAATAAAGTATAATATAATACAAATAAACTAATAATTAAAGATATAATTTAATATCTCAAAAATAAATTTTTATAAAAAAAGTATATTTATTTTTCAAATGGATATGAAAATTAACAAATTATACAAATATTTTCAAATACCTCACTTAATATAATTGGTTTGCTACTTTATAAATTAAAATATAATTAATAAATTAATTTAAAATATAATTTAATATCTCAAAACAAAATTTATGCAAATATTATTATTATGATAAATTGTGATAATTAATTTTTTATTTAAGTAAAATAGACTTATATGTATATAGTTTACAAGTATTATTTTTTATAAATTTTTTAGATGAATATATTATTTTTATGTTAAGAATATTTTATACTAGGTGTATGATTTCTTTTAATTATAAAATTAATTAATTAAATAATTAGTAAAACTATAAAATAAAAATTTAAATAATAAAATTTTTAAAATTTTCATCATCTTTTTTTATTTTTGTTTATTTATTTATATATGTTTTCATATTTACAGGTGTAGCATTGCTGACAATTGGATCAGAGTTAAACTTCTACAACAAAACATGATTTGAATGGAACTCATTCTTATTTAATTTCAATTTAATATTAATTTTGTAGTATATTTTTAAAATATTATTGAACACTATTATTGTATAATATACGTGTAAATATAATTACTGCTTGAACCATTAGTTGTATAAAGTTTAATTTTTATGAATTACATTTACGTTTCAGTATATGATAATATAATATGATTTATTTATAATTTAATTAACAATATAAAATAAATATAATTTATTTTTAATTAACAATATAAAATAAATATAATTTATTTTAAAACAAATTATATTAATTTAAAATAATTAAAGATGGACAAGAGACAAAATAATAATGGATGTTCCATCTTTTAATTAGAGATGAAATTCAGTAATTTTTTTTTATAATGATATCTATATTACTGTCACAACAAAAAATTAGTGACAATAAAATTTTGTCATTATATTAACCATAGGTGAAAATAAATTATTAACGTGACAAAAAAATTATCACTAATATAATATTAATTAGTTAGAATTATTAATGTGACAATAAATAATGTCACTATTTATATTTTGTAACAATAAATTAGATTTTCAAGAAAAATAATATTCAATCGTGACAATATAAAATTTTATGTGACAATTTTAATTTTAAATGTTACAATATATGTTGTCACAAAAAGTAATTTTTGTGACAATAAATTTTTTGTCATAAAAAAGATATTATGTTACTTTTTGTGACAATAATTTTTTTGTCATAAAAAAGATATAATTTGTAACAATTTTTAATTGACGCAATTTATAAATACTTTTACAATGGAGTTTTACGTGACAATTCCGTGAAAATTTTTTATTGTCACAATTAATTTATTGTGACAAATTTTCAATCATGGTGATGATTTTTATTGTAACAATTAAGTGGATTTGTTATAGTGTTGTCATCCCATCTTGGAAGCAAATACAGGAGATACAAAAAAATGTGATGCACCATAATCAAGTAAAACTTTAGCATCAAGATAACACATTAGAAGAGTACATGCAACAACTACATTGGATAACTAGGCATCCTAAATGAGTAAGAGTGAAAACCCGAGCTTGTCCTCAGCCTTCTTATTGAGAAGTATATGGCTATATAAATCCTCAACCTCCTTATTGAGAAGTAGATGGTTGTATAAATCTTTGGCTACCAAATCTCCCACTAGATATACCACCGGAACCACAACCTTGTTGGCTCATATACAGAGTGTTACCCTACTGGGATACATCAATGCATGGAATTGCGGAAGGGCCTTATACATTGACTGAGCAACCGTGGCAGTTGAACCCTATGGGTATGCCTACTGATAACAAAAATTAGGACACGATTTAGCAATGTGGCTAACTTGATCACATATAAAACACACTCTTAATGGTAGGTGGCAATGACCTTAATGTACTTGGCTACAATTAGAATATGCACTAGGCCGTGAGCCTGTACTACCATACCTTGAACTTTGACCATTACTACTACTATTAGCCCCTGGCTTAAATCTAATAGGCTTATTACTCTATCGACTATGTTTTTCACTTTTATGCCCACAGTGACCTCTATAATTCTATTAGGAAGTACTATCAGCTTGCACACCAATACTTCTTATATGAAACACCGGCTACTGAGTATTATGAACACCAGTTGTACAACTACCTCTACTCATGTATGGATCAGGAATCATACCATGCCTTATATGTCACTTTTCTAATTATATGGCCTCTTTGTTAACACACTTTAAAGTGTGGCCCTCTATACGAATTCCTATATATACTGGTCCAAACCTAACTCGGTGCTCATCTCTCATCATATCCTCTATATGATGTGACAATCTAAAAAACTCTCTAGTGTAGTCTTTAACTAATTTATATCCTCTATTAATATTCAGTAATTGCCATCTATAAGCATCCAATGTTGCAAGTGGAAAGAAAAGCCTAAAAAATTGACCCTTGAACTCTACTATATCATGGTGTCTATATGAGGCTGTATGGACTGCATGAACCAATCTCATGATGCTACTTGCATTGACAACTCAATAATAAGAATCTTTTGATTGTCAGTATACCCTGTTATAGTCCTTGACTCAATAGTATTAATGAAATTAGGGCATCTTCGATTCCATCAAAGGAAACTCTTCCAATTATGGAGTACAAAAGAAGAGCATCAGCATCTGTCATTCCCTAGTTTCTCCATTGAAGCATTTGCTGTACTAATGGTGTAACATGATTAATTGCAGCCAAGCCCTATTCTAGCCACAAATATTATAGGATATACTTTTGGGGCTACTTGTTCTACTTTTGACTGTTGTTTTCATCTCCTAGCTGTTGCTGCTACTCCTTTTTCTAGCTAGTTGGGCAGGAGCTGGAGCTTTATCTAGGAAAAAAAATGATCATCTTCATTATATGTTGCCTCAATAATAAGAGCAGTTCGCATTCACCTCATATTCTGAAAGACACAAGAATCACAAACTTCAAGACATAATAAGGATACTAACATATATGCAGAATTCTAGAAGCAATAATGATAACAAACGACATTTATCAAACTAATTCCCACAGTAATTTCAAGAAAAGACAGATACGTATAATTAAAAAAATTATAAAAATTCAATAAATTCTCTGATATCAACTTTGTTACTATCCGAACTGTAAGGGTACATGATTGACTCTAGGGAATGAGAAAGCATGAAGCTTCCGAAACCCATAGTAAGCCTTTAAGAATTTTAATATAAAATTTCTAACACTTAAAATTATAAAAGAAAATTTTGTAAAGTTTTCCTATACTGGGTCAAACCCAAAACCTACAAAATATAAAAATTCACTCCTAAAAAATTTATATTCAACTAACTACTTCGCCCATAACATAATATCCACAAATATTACCAACAAAGCACTTATATTCAATTCCATCAATCACAACTACAATAACACATATTCAATCCTCAATAAAATTTCACCAATAAAAGTACAAATACTATTACACAACTACTGCGGTATCTAAAGTACAAATAAATGATACTAAAATCAGTGAAACCTATATAAGATAGCTGGAGAATAACAAGATTGGCGTAGCAGAAGATGGCTAGTATCTGACTCTTAAAATCCTAAAAAAATATAGTTAAAGGGAATTGGACCTTACTGGTGAATTAATATCATGAAATGCACATTAGTTTAAAACATTCATTTTAAACCATAAAACTCATTAAGAAATAGATGTTAAAAATCATTTAATTATTAAAATCTCATTTACATCACCAAAATCTCCAATGGTTTATAAAATAATTTTATGTGTAAAATACCAATTAAAAACATTTAGGTGGAAAAACAATTGTAAAATCCTAAACATCATATCTACTAGCCTTTTATCTCTCTTAAATCCAAATGACTGTCGTCTCGAAAGATTATGCTCAAATCGAGTTATAGCCATAGTCAAATCGCTTAGTCCAATATTGATACCTTGAGAGAACAAGTTCAACCAAGGTCTATCTCAAGTCCTGCATGAGAAAACAAGCTTCATCAAGCCTAATCACTTGTAGATACCTTACTCGAGATCAAATCAATGTGCACATGGTCCTGATGACACCCAACGAGTAGCCCATTCTATTAGTTTCTCCAAAATATTTATATCATCAATAAAATAAAGTGAAACAAAACTAAAAAATTCTCCTGAAAGTTTATCAACAATAGAATAAATAAATCATGTGCATTATGTAAATTATGCATACTAATAATGTTCACATTAATAATTATACTATCATTAATATTATTAATAATTAATAATTTCGGTAAGCAAAATTATTTAAAATGGAAATAGAAATATTTTCACCAAAATTTTTCCAAAATTTTTATCTCACAATCCGTAAGTAATTTGATTTTGCTTCAGTTACGGAAATTAATCACCACAAATTATACTATTTAATAAAAATAAGATAACTATTTCATGATTCTATAGTGGGACCCATCATAACTCTCACAAGAATTACATCATACAAACAAACCAATTATACCAACACACTTCTAATAATACATAGAACCCAAATATACCTTCAAAGACACCAAAAATTGTCGGATTAAGAGATCACAAAAAAGAGGAAATTACTGAATAAATTCAAACGGAAATTGAAATGACATCGATTAGCCGCATTGTTAGTCTCTACGGACTCCTGGAATTAAGATGAGTATGAGGTGGTGGTTGCAGCGACTGACCATCAATGGAAAGTGGTGGTTTGATAGTGGAAAGTTTAGGTAGAAAATTCAGAGCCAAACCGATGAAATTCTACATCATTTTCGATAAAATGAAGACTACCAGTATGTACAGGATGATGAGAATAATTTGTGGTTAACATTTGGTAGTAATCGGAAGTCATTTGGTTGGTAAATGGAAAGGAAGAATATGATAGAAATTTCAGGGACTAAAATGGAAGTTTGCCACGTATGCTCGATTCCTCTTCATGCATAGGGCTGTGCACAGGTCGGAGCAATATGGAGCATGCAAATCCTTCGGACCCGACCCAAAAATCAGAGAATTTAAAAACTAATTCTCTGAACCCGACTCCAAAAATATAAATTTTCGTCCCGAATTGCTCTGAAAATATAAATATTTGGCCCGAATTGCTCCAAAAATCTAGAGCGAAAATTCGAAACAAATGGAGAATCTAAATCAATTCAAAGCAAAACCAAACTTCGGAGATTTGTATAACTTTTTAGTTTAAATTTAAAATTAATAATTAATAAATTCATAATAATAAAGAAATATATATTTTATATTATATTTAATAATAGTACTTTTATAAATTTTCTTTTTAAGTTTTATTTTAATATTTATATTTTAATAATTTTATAATTTAAACATATAAAATAAAATGACTACATATTTTACTATACAAATTATATTTGTAAATTCTAATTTTATTTTATGATAATCATATATTTAAAATTAACTATAAAAAAATTCAATCGACGAATGTACTTATTTTATTTCAATCAATTAGTTGATTAGTATTTAAAATATAAAATATTATATGCTATATTAACATTTAATATATTTAGATAAAATTTATTATTAAAATTATACTAAATTTTATTTGTAACACATAATTATAAATTTGTAATATTATCACACATTACTTATTAACTTTATAATATATCATAAAAAATAATAACAATAATTATTAGTGATATAATTTATTAGCTATATATATATATATATATATACTAACTATTGGTTCTAGTTTTGATTTTTCAGTTTGATATAATTTGGGACGGTTTGATTCGATTTTCGGTTCAAAGAACTCATGATCTCCAGACCCGCTCTAATAATTTTTTTCATGACAGTTCGGTTCAGATAAAGTCAAACGGTCAACAGAGATTTTCAGTTCGAAGTTTTAGAATGGTTCAGGTTCATCAAAAGCTGAACCTTTCTTCTTTTGTCTTTTCCTTATTTTTTCTTTTCTTCCTTATCTCTTTTTTTTCCCTAAAATTCAAGTTTTTACTTAATAAATGGATAAAAATAATGATTTATTTCATAAGATCTTTATTTATTTGTTTTGCGTGCGAGTGACTAAAAAAAATTAATTAGTTGTAAAAAAACAAATTTTAATTGATTAGAAAAATTATTTTATGTTTTGTGTGTGTATATATATACATACACGCACACATTAAAAAGTTATTAAATTTTTTTTAATAAATTGATAAAATGAATGATCTATTTTATAAAATCTTTATTTAAATATTTTGTGTGCAAGTGACTTAAAAATTAATTATTTTTTTAAAAAATTATTCTTTATGTAGTGTCAGAGAAGAAATTTTTATTTAATTAATTTTTTAAAATTTCAACTAACTTAAATTTTTAATTTAAAATTTTAATTTATTTTAGTACAAATAATATCTATGGCATAATTATAAATTTATTTCAGTAATATAAAGAGAAAACAGTGTTACTCTTCTAATTAAAACACTAAATTGTTTACATTCAATAATTATATTATTTTTTATTTTTAATAAATAATTACTTAATTCTATCACAAATATAAATATTCGAACATCATTATTAAATTATTCTTATATTAATATTATTTTTAATTATTATCAATATAATATATTGTTTAGTATTAGTAATTTATCATATTTATATAAAGAAATCAAATAAAATTATATATTTAATAAATATTTTAAGGCTTATTGTCTGATTTTAAAAACATTTATAGTTATAAAGGAAAAAAAAAAAAAAAGGAACAACAGTGGAAGTGAGAAGCACGGTGCAATAGTTCTTGTTGTGGTCGGTCTAATGAGTAAATGCATATGACCCTATTTGTATATTTGTATATTTAGTAAAATACCTGGTGTTATGTGCTTTTTTTTTTTTTCGAGAACTGTGATTTTTTTCGTAACATTTAAAGATTTTAGTTTAATTCTATTTGTATTTTGATATCTTATTTAGTAATATTGTTAAAAATATATAATATAATATTAAAATAATATAAAATTTTAGTAGTAAAATTATTTATTAAGTATTATATTTCATCTATTCCTTTTTAATTGTCGTTTAAGGATTATGCACATAGATTAAGAAATATAATTAATATATGTGTAAAATACTATACTACTCTTATAATAATTTCCTCAACCAAGTATTAGTTTTGTATAGAGTTCCAAAAGAAGTATATATCTATTCAATTAATTCTCCTATATTAAATAAGGGTAAAATAAGAATAAAAGTAGTTAAAATGCATTGGTAACTTAAAATGTCAATTATTTAGGAACAAAAATAGACTCCTAAAACGTCAATTATTTAGGAACAGATGGAGTAGCATTCAACTAATTAAAATAAATTTACAATAAATAAAAATAATTTGTATTTTTAATTCTAATATGAATAAAAATAAATAAATTTTAAATAAATATGTAATATTTTTAAAAGTATATTAATAGTAAATCGCATATAAAACATTTATATTATTGAAAGAAATCGTTATATTAAAATTTTATTATAAAATAATAATGATATTAGTTGATGGAATATTAAAGTGTTAGAAAATGAAACTTAGTTATTAACGTATTAAAAAATGAAACTAAATGCCTCTAAATATTATGGAAAAAAATTATAAATAAAATTACGTTTAACCATAAGTTAATTTTTTTTTTATACTTATTCCAATTTATTTATTTATTTTTTGTACTATCTGTGAATTCAAAATTAAGACAAAAGTCAAAATCATACATTTAATATTTTAGTCAGAAGAAAAGATCAGAAGCCTGTGTCCCGTTGATCACAGACAGCAAAGCCAGCTCATTGTGTTGGATTTTTAATTCATCGGGACTTGCCCAAAGACTATGTAAAATTAAAATCTGTATTCGGACTCTGTTTATTTTTTTTAAATAGTATATATGTTTCTAAATTGTTTAGGATGTATTATATTACAATTTTTAATTATTTGTTTAATAAAAATAAATTTTGAAATATTAATTTATTTATATATTGTATTTTAATTTATTTATTAATATAAGATCAAATTACACAAAAATAAATTAAATTATTTCTGATTATTAACTAGTGACCGATAATTAAGAGAGATTGAGAATATCTAAAATTAATTGTCTAGTTACTTTTTATATTATTTGATATTTATTTGTATTTTCAATAAGTTTTTCATATATATATAAAATTTTTAAGATTTAAAAATATGTATTATTTGTATTTTAAAAATAACTGAATAAAAAATATATTAATTTGTGATTTGCATATTATATATTATTGATCCACCATTAATTTTATAAATTTGAATATTTTCAAGAACGAATTTTCATTTTAAAAGAGTCATCCTCTTAAAAAATAACATAATTTTTTGTTGATGAAAAAATTTTTTGCTAGTGAAGTTTTTTTTTTAAATACATCAAATATAAAAAAAAGTGCAAAAAATATTTTATGAGACAATATTTTTTAAAAGCAACCTTAATTTTTTTTCTTTTTTTTGTTTTGGTAGGAACATTTTTATTTTTTCAAATTTTGAGATAATTAGATAAAATTTAAGAATTTGATTAGATTATAAATTTTGATAATTAAAAGCTTTAATTTTAAATTTGAACTTCTAACTGAATATTTAATTTATAGTTAAATATATAACCTAAATTTATGTCATAATTTACAATATAAATTATTTTACAGAAGTAATATTTTTTTTAAACAACTAGTATAAATTGTTAATTTTTAACACTATAAGTGAGAAAAAGAGAGTAAAATTAAGGATTTAAATTTTATTCTTTTTTAACTGAATGTCAATACCTTTTATAATTTGAAATATTCGAGGGAAATTAAGGAAACATTATTTTTGAGCGAAACATTATTAAGGAAATTAAGGAAACATTATTACGAATAAAAGATAAAGGTTTTTGAATAATTTTGATCTATACTAATACCATTCAATATTAAAGTGACGTCAATCAAAATTCAAAAGTATTAACTTTGTTTTCTCGAGGTACGTGGTAAGGACATCAATCATCAACCAACCATCCATGACCACGCTTAGATACTGCAACCAGTGAGTGTACAGCTAGCTAGCTCACTTCATTTCTTCTTTCGCTTTTATTAAATCTGACTAACGAAGAAAGAAACATCCTGCAAGTTGCAAGTTGCAAGTTGCAACTGCTCTCCTAAACCCATTCTAATAAACAAGAATCTTTTCTGTTCTGTGCTCCTCTATTATTTTTCTTCTTCTTATCACTACCGACATTTGCCCTTCAAAAGAAGAGAAGGAAAAAAAAAAAGAAAAAGAAAAAAGAGTAAAGAGTGGGGTAGATACTTTACAGGTTGAAAGTGTAATGCTTGCTTAGTTGAGTTTCTTTCTTTTGCAAGATTTCTTTTTTCCTTATGTTTTTGTTCTTTGCAGTTTAATCCCATTTCTTCTTTTTGCTCCAAATAGCAATCTCACTGATCATTAGAAGAGATTGAGCGTGTTAGAGAAATGGGAGAGTGTAAAAATGTATGGTCCTTCTTTGTAGTAGTTGTGTTGTTGTTAGTGACTTGCATTAGTGGAGAAGACCCTTATAGATTCTATTCATGGAATGTCACCTATGGTGATATCTACCCACTTGGTGTAAAGCAACAGGTAACCATATACAACCCTTCTCTTTTCTTTTTTTTTTTCCTAAATATTTTTTCGCCCTGTTTCTTAGATGTTGGTCTGAATTTTTTTTTTCCCATTTATAATGGCAGGGCATATTGATAAATGGGCAGTTTCCAGGGCCACAAATTGAGGCAGTCACCAACGACAACTTGATTGTCAATGTTTTTAATAGCTTGGATGAGCCTTTCCTCATCTCCTGGTTAGTTTAGTTTAATGTTTTTTTTTTCCCTTCTTTCTAAAGTTTCCATTTTACCTTTATAGAAATCCTTGAATGTATATGGCTGTTCTTGGACATGTCACATTGTTTCATTTATTTGTTTCAAGCTCACATTAATTATTTATTTAATTTTGTTTTGAAGATGGAGTGAAGCTTTGAATTGAAATATGACCTTCTAGTATCTTCAAACAAGTGTCTTGCCACCATGTTACTCAACACTGAGCCTGTTATTTTCTTCAGTCTATTATAACAGTAACTTGACGTTTTGACATGCTTGTTATGTGACACATCTAGATCTTTTAGCTTCCTGTGCTCAAAGTTTACTGATTAAGCTTTTCTGCGAAGCACTCAGTAAATTATCAAAAAGGAAAAAAAAATCAATGTGAATCTTAATGGATATTTATATAATGTCCTAGTTTTGGATCACCAAGAGAAAGAACTATATAATATAATTGCCTCTTACGATGACATATGGTTTTGAGTTTATGATCTGTATACAACTTGTACACATCAATTTCTGTCCTCAATCATGGCATTAAGATGCTTACATGTTAATTGAAGTTCTCAGTTCCTTTACCATTTTATGGGTGGACCACAAGTTCTGGACTCTGGGGTCATGCATCCATATCAAGTATGAACAAAACCATTCCCAGTGTGCTTTAAGGCTTGTTCAGATTTATACATTGGCTTCTGTTTTTATAAATTGCACCTTGCATTTTTACTTTTGGGGGGTTTTATCTCATAGAAGCTCCTGTTATCGGACAACAGTTGTTGGTACAAATTACACAAGCAAAAAAATGATTTACCTATTCGATAAAAATTTTGTATATGGTCTATCTGAAGATGCTAAACAGTTCTATATAAATCTATCAGAAAATAAAATTGTATTGTAAGCAGATTGAAAACCTTTTAATTTTGTTAAACAACAATTAAGTTGAGAAAAATTTCGAAAGGAAATTTGGCTATTACTATTGGAAACTGAAATCAAAACTAAAGACAATCACCCTAAGGTCACGATGAATGATGTAATTTTCCAAGCATTATTTTAATTTTCTAAATTTTCAAATGTGTTTGCTGTATCATTTCTTAACAGTATTTGCTTCTATAGGATCATAATTCATGGTATTCTTTTTCAGGAATGGTATTCAGCAGAGAAGGAACTCATGGCAAGATGGGGTCTATGGCACCAATTGCCCCATCCCACCTGGACAGAACTTCACTTATGTGCTCCAAGTGAAGGATCAAATTGGCAGTTACTTCTACTTCCCTTCCCTTGGCATGCACAAGGCTGCAGGAGGCTTTGGTGGCTTTAAAATCGCAAGCCGGTCTGTCATTCCTGTACCATTTGCTCCTCCAGCTGGCGATTTCACCATTCTCGCGGGAGATTGGTTCAAGAAGAATCACACTGTATGTATCAATCAGAACCAACTTGGATAAAAAAAAAAGAAAAGAAATTAGTATCTATTGTTTGTTGGTGATTCACCTCTGTTAGTGTGTGCATGCTGGATTTTACAGGATTTGAAAGCAATTTTGGATGGTGGCAGTGATCTTCCCATCCCTGATGGACTGCTTATTAATGGTCGTGGATCAAATGGGTACACATTTTCAGTGGATCAAGGTAAAAATTTCAGTGCAGCAGTTTGTCAAGTTCAAGCAGTCCATGCTTGTAATGAAGCTTATAATGGTAAAACTTCATGTTGAATTTCGGACAGGCAAGACTTACAGGTTTCGGATATCAAATGTGGGGCTTTCCACTTCCATAAATTTCAGAATCCAAGGACATAAGATGCTGCTGGTGGAAGTTGAAGGAACTCACACGCTCCAGAATACCTATGACTCCCTTGACATCCATTTGGGGCAATCTTATTCTGTGTTGGTTACAGCTGATCAACCAGCACAAGATTATTACATTGTTGTCTCTACCCGATTTACCTCTCAAGTGCTCACAACAACCTCCATTCTTCGTTACAGTAATTCAGCAGGAAGTGTTTCAGGTCCTCCCCCTGGAGGGCCAACTATTCAAATTGACTGGTCTCTCGAGCAGGCTAGATCTGTCAGGTATTCTCCTAATTTACAAGTCTCGTTGACCTTTTTTTTTCCCTTCGCGGGGTTGGACTCATGTTTCCTAATCCTATTTTATCAAGTTGATAACAAAAGAATGAAATGACATACAGTTTCTTTCATTGCAACAACTAGCTAACAAATATATGGAAAGATAGCCTATGTGCACTTATCATTAATGAAGTCGCTTTTACATGCTACTTACTGATTTGCGTCATCTTACATTTTTCATCAGGCGGAATCTAACTGCAAGTGGCCCAAGACCTAACCCTCAAGGGTCCTACCATTATGGATTGATTAACACCACTCGTACAATTAGATTACAAAACTCTGCTCCAGTGATTAATGGCAAGCAGAGGTATGCTGTCAATAGCGTCTCCTTCATTCCTGCTGATACTCCACTTAAACTAGCGGACCACTTCAATATCCCTGGAGTTTTCTCCCTCGGAAGTATCCCTGACAACCCCACTGGTGGCGGTGCTTACCTCCAGACTTCTGTCATGGCTGTCGATTTCCGAGGTTATACTGAGATTGTTTTTGAGAATCCTGAAGACACCCTGCAGTCCTGGCACATTGATGGCCACAACTTCTTTGTTGTAGGGTAAGTTATGGCTCTAATCATGGTCATCATATGTGATAAATTGCATTTAAATTTTGTCAATGGGAGCCATTAATAATGTATGATGATTATAAGATCTTAAAAGGTTCTATGGAACTTTCTATTCAGTTGTCATTACCTTCTTGATTTATATGTATTCTTAATTTTTACTATCTTCTGATGGGCAGGATGGATGGTGGGCAATGGTCACCAGCCAGCAGATTAAGTTATAATTTGAGAGACACAATTTCTCGTTGCACAGTTCAGGTAGGGTACAAATCTGTTACTAACTTGTAAAAATAGTTGATATTTTTTGTCATTTGAGCATGTAATTGCCAGGAGCAGTATCAGAAGATGTTTCCTCCTACCGTTCTATAATAAGCATCTTTTGCATTGTTTGGTCTAAAAACAGGTCTATCCCAAGTCATGGACTGCAGTGTACATGCCGCTGGATAATGTTGGGATGTGGAATGTAAGGTCTGAGAACTGGGGTCACCAGTACCTAGGACAACAATTTTATCTTCGTGTCTATTCACCGGCGAATTCATGGCGAGACGAATATCCAATACCATCAAATGTTCTTCTTTGTGGTCGGGCTTCAGGTCATGGAACCTCCTTGCAAGTTTAGTTTGATGCTTGGTAAAATGTCATGAAAGATTGACATGCAATGATCTTTAGAGTGCTGAGTGAGTGCAGAGGTTGACCAGAAAAGGGCTTGACTCGAGCCAGTTTCAACATATGTGTTAGCAAAAGTTGACTCTGTTTCTTTACATCATACATTACTTGAAGAGTCCAGAGTGTTGGTTCGTTGTAATAGCTTAGCTAGATTCTTCAGGTCATATAATATAATTATTAAAATTTGGTATTCATTCTATGAGTATTTCCGAGTTACTCTTTATATATTTAAATTTTGGAAAAAATGTATAAATGTTATCTAAACATTCTAATTTTTATTATTTTAGGGTTTGAATTTTTTTTTAGAATTAACTGTTTGAACTACTAAAAAAATTTTTAAAATAGTAACTCTAGCATGTTTTATAGGCTAAAATATTTGTCTTGTTTTCAACGGTAAATTGATTTAAATATGCTCTTTTATGTTATATTTCATTTTCTTATTTATTTCAATTTAAAAAACTTAATTTTTCTGTCACTCATATTAAATTTCTAAAATTATTAAAAATTTTAAAAATAAAATATTAAAAATAAAAATAATATATTTTTTTTAAAGTTTGGTTGAATGAGTGAATTAGTTTAACTAAAATAAAAACAAATTATTATAATTAAAAACAAAAATAATGAAGTTTAAGAAAAAATTAATTGAAATTAAATGAAAAAATTTAAAATTCCACTATTATATTAAAAATAAAATTAATATTTATTTTTTCAAGTGTAGTATGCTAAGTAAAAAAATAAATTTTTCCAATAATTTTCTAAAAAGTAATAACTAAAGTAAAATAAAAACAATATAAAAGGAGTGTATTTAAGTCAATTTTATAATCATAAAATGTACCACATAAACATTTTTAACATTATTTAAAACGTTTAACATTATTTAAATGCTCACCTTTAAATTATATTTCATTGCTTTCATTCAAAAAAATCAATTTTTTATTTACTCATTCTATATTTTTAAATATATTTTATTTATTATTAAGATAAAACAAAATAAATTTGCAATGAAAATTTTGTGAGTTGGTTTAATTTTCCTTGTGTCTGATTTAGGCTTGATTGAATGCATATTTATGGGTAATTTATTGACAATGAAAATTGTATGAATTGTTAGCTCGTAACTCACAAGACTTAGGAAATTCGATCGTGAAAGTAGACGAATTCTTCGGGAATCAAAACAATTGACAGAGAACTTAATGAGCCTTGATTGATTGATTGAAAATGAAAATAGGCGATGATTAATTTTGATATGGTTAATTGATCTTAAAAGAGACATTAGGTATATTAGAGTGATTTCCCCTTGACTGTGTTGGGGTCGTTTTTTAAAACCCTGAAGGCCGATGATGAAAATATGAAAATGTCTCACCATTTAGTGAAATTAATGGAGAGAAACACTTTTCAAGTCATTTCACACTTAACCGAACCACTAAAACCTTACCTGAATGCTAGTTAGACCTTATCGAGACCAAAATAAGCCTTAAACAAATCATGACCATACCTTGATGGTGTTGGAAAAGAGATTTGATATGTTTAATGAGAGAAAATTTCTCCTAAGTCGTGTCTTTTAAGTTAACAAGTACAATCCTAAATAAGGGTTGTTTTGTGTCTGTTTCCTAAATTTCCAATCTAGCTTTTGTCCCTTGAGCCTAGAATTAACCCAAGAAGCCTTGTGGATAAAAGTCAGACTTTGATTAACGGGTCTTTCTGGAGGTCAAATTGAGCTCCTAGAGTTGGATTTCAATCTAAAACTATCTTGCAAAATTCTAGCGTGTATTTAGGACTCATTTGGCAAAAAGTAATTTTAGCCTCTAGCGGTTGAACTGAATCCTACAAAGCTATTCACCTCATCATGCATATTCATAAGGGGACACTTGACACAAGGAGTGCATATCAAGTTTAGAATATTTCATTTTTGGAATATAGTAAGACAAGTGTCAAATAATTAATGGAAAAGGATATTCCATTTACAAATAAACCTTAAACATTGCAAAGTTATTACATCATCTGTCATTCCCTTGGTTTGCCTATAAATAGAAGGTCCTAGTAGGCATAATTAAAAAAGGAAAAAAAGGGGGAGACTAATGATCAACCCCTAAAAAATCCAGAAACGAAAATCAAAAGTAGAAAATACATAAAAAGAGTAAAATTGTAGAGAAATTGTGCCAAAATTTAGCGTCTAGTGAAGAAACCCCATAAAAACCCCATTTCTCTCTCATTTCCTTCCCAATATTCAATCCAAAAACCAAAATTAAACTTCTGGAAACTTGATTCATCTTTAGCAAAACCAATTTCTATCAAACCAACCCAAAATACACTAAAAATTAACAAATCCTCTTTTACCCTCAATTGATTCTCTTCAATCAAGACTTGTTATTTGGTGAGCTCTTCCTCCAATTTTGAGGTCAAACAATTTTAAAAACATCATTCTCATTTACTTTCATCTCTTTTATGGGGTTTAGGGCTTTATGCTTTTGTTTTTTCATCAAAAAGCTTGAAAATTATGTTGTCCAGGGATGGATGGCTAGAATTGGCTGTTGAACAGCTGGCTTGCCATCCATCACCCAATTCTGGCTATTGGTTGCTCTCAGACCAGCTGTTCTTGCTTGAGATCCGGCTATTCAGGCTTCTAAACTGGCCATCCGTTCCTCTTGTCCCTACATGATTCCTATGATGGTCTATGGGCTTTTAAAGCATACAAAGTTTATCGAAAAACTTCAAAACACTTCCCAAAGGTCATATGATGTTAGGAATGGGGTTATTTTTCTTTTAATTTTCAATTTTAAATGGGTTTTCTTTATTTTTTTCAAGTCTATTTAATTATTTATTCACTTAGTTTTTTATTCTTACATTTGGTTATTGATCATGGCCATAGTTCTTGATAATTTCTTGATGATGTGTTGATTATTTCTTTATTGTTTGATAACATATTCCCTTGGTTTGGTTTTGAATTTGTTGTTTGATTTGTGATTATATGTATGTACTTATATGATGATGCCATCATGACTTGGTTGATTGATTTTAGCTTAAGATAATATATGATGAAAGTCTTTATGATGCTATATATGAGTTATTTGAGATCCTTGAAGTATATTATGTTTATTGAGTGTCCTATGCATACTTTGATACTTAAAGTGTTGTCCCTTTTTTTTTTTTTTGAGAGTCTATTTAAGTAAAAGTGTAGATTCTTGTCTCTAATCATGTCTTAAGTCTTCTTTCCATATTGATCATACTAACCAATTTCTTATTTTTGCTTGATTAATTAATAAAGATCATCTTTCTAAGCCCTTGTATAATTATATTTTCATGCATCTTATGTACTTGTTTGTATATCACTTGCTTGATGCATATTACTACCATGTGTATGCTCCATCTTTTTTATCCTTTAGATGCATTTTGCATGCACCCCAGCTTACATCATTATCATTCTTACATGCACCTTAGAATTTGCATTCATTTACGTGCATCTCGGCTTGCATCATGCATCATTCTTGCATGCATCGTGAACTTATTTAACACTTGTGTCTACTATGCATTTCAATTAGCATCATTCAATGCATTTTCCTTATTTATATTGATATCAATCTTAAAGATCTCAATCTCTCAAGTTACTAACTTACACTAACTCATACTAACAACTATTATCTCTTGTTAATTATACTAACATTTTGCAAACATATACTGTTTGTGACTTTTATTTCTCATCATTAATCTTCTTATTTTGCTTATTATTGTTGTTTTTCATATTTTATTGTTGTTATTTATCTTGATTTCTAATTACGTTGCTTATTCTTGAATCATATATCAAAAATATACCAAAGATAAACTAAAGGTATTCCAATTTTTTTTATGCTAATATTTATGGTTCATTCGTTTGCTTTTTATTATATAATATACAAATAATGTCTTCTTCAATATAGTTATTATTAATTATTTCTTAAGTTTTTTTATTTGCTAGAATAATATCTTTCTCCTAATGTATTTTCTTACTTTTGTGAATATTTAAGTCATTTTATGGGTACTTTCATTATAGTTGGAGACTACTTTATAAATTTTATCTTTTTATTACAATTCTTATTTAGTATCATCTTTTACTTCATTTTGACAATCAAATTTCTTCCTTTCATTTCTATATTCTCATTTTGTCTTTATGCTAAAGAATATTCATCTACTTATCTATACTTTTCCCGCTTTTTGTTTCTTACTTTTTCATTAATATTAATTTTATCTTTATTTTCTTTTTGTTTATAATTTGAAAGATGACTCCAAAATTACAAAAACCTAATATTTTTTTATCAAATATAAATATTTCTCTTAAAATTAAGTTTTATCTTATTTTTTTCAATTTTTTTACATTATCTTATGTTATTGTTCCATATCATTTCTGATGGCCATAATCATGATCCAACCTAATGCAAGAACCTTACTCTTTCAAAACTCTTTTACAAATAATTATTTAGGCATTATGTGCAATTATTTGTAATATTTGATTAATCCATCTAAGGTAAAAAAATCTACATTTTAAGATCTAAATTGATGGGGAATTTATATTACAAATAAAGGGCCTATACATGCTTAAATTGTTTTGTTTTCTAGGATTTGTAAAATTGCGTCTTCTAAAATCTTTTGTAAATAAATTTTCAAAAAGCTTTTATTATTTAAATTGTTATTTCTAAATGATGGTTTTCAAATATTTTCAAGTCTTTATTTCCTTTCAAACTTTTATCTTCTTCAAATAAATAGCCCCAAATCCTAGGAAATTAAGCAAAACTCGAGGTGATGTTCATGAAAGTGTTAGCCTTTCTTCTCCTTATCTCTTTTCTCTGAAATTATGTCTTATTTGCTTTCCTTTTGTTCATTTAAATGATTATGAATCTATGCTATACTATGAACATGCATATAATTTATGTCCATGCATAATCATTTGCTATGAACATGCCTTTTATAAATTCTAAATTTGTAAACATTATAATATGCTCATGCATTATAACATATTCATGCATATTATACATACATGGTCGTGTACTTGTGTATATACTATATTTACATTTGTATGTAGTTGTTGATCCATAATAGTACATATTTATTGGAAGTACTGTGTTAAACCAGTAAGGTCGACCCTGTTTTGCATTCGAGCAGTATGGAGATGGTTTGAATATACAGAATCTACTCTTGCTGACATTGACATTCGAACCCGATACTTTATTCTACGAGTGAATTTCATTCCAAGCAAAAGATCCGAGTTTGCTTAGAAACTAATCGAACGAATTTTGATACCGAGAAGCAACTCCATATTTCTCGTGGTTAGGTAAAAGGTTATAAGTGCATTTATGCCATCCCTAAGCTCTTTCAGTACTTCCCTCACTTACCCTCTAATTTTCCATAACAAGAAAAAATGTTTGTGGTCCAAATAGTACCGAGTCGATGTGCTGACGTTAACAAATTTTAATCAGTAAATTGATTATAAAATATTCTTGTAATTCAAATGTTGAGTAGTGAAAAAAATCCAAACTCTAGTTCATCCCATAGTTTACATTAATTTGAGTGTTCAATTTATTTTTAATTTGTTGAGTTAAATTATTGAATTTAATTTATTTTACTAGCTAGGAAAACCATTTGATAGTTAGTACTTAGTACCCTTTCCTTTTAGGAATGATACTCACTTATCACTCTACTACGTGTCTAATTCGTATACTTGCGGAGTTGTGCTAACAAAAAACTTTAATAGAAATTACAACACCTAGTGCGCATGTTTTTACCAATTTGCTTATGGCTATTCAAACACGTCAATGCATACATGGACTAAGCATAAAACAATTTCTTGCCCAACAAGATAATGCTCTTAAGTCCTTAAAGCACTACGAAATAGAAATTTTTATCACAAGTGGTCTGCTTGCGTGTGACATAACTTTTCATTAAAAGGTGCCACTTTTTTTTTTTTTTTATAAGAAAGAACTACTCATACACCACTTTCATTACAATCTACTTTAAGTAACTAATCAAAATTAGGTAGCACTAGTATTAGGCAATATATGACTAATTCTTTAAGATTTAATAAGTAGCTTCAACTTTTTCTTCCCATTAGACCTTCTCTTTCTTTAAGCATTCTATAATTGAAGTTGTTATGCTGCTAATGTTTTAATAAAATGCCTATAAAAAGTTATCAATTTATATAAGTTTCTTACTTTTGTCATTATTTTAGAGTAGACCATTTTCTGATAACTCTAATTTTTTCTTCATCCACTTGAATGCCCTCTGAACTTACTATGTATCCTTAAAATAACAATTTATTGGTTATAAGACTGCACTTTTTTAAGATCCATTTACAACTTACTTTCTTATAGAGTTGTTAATACTTCATACAAAATGAAAAAGGTACTCCTCATATAATCGACTATAAATCAAGATATCATCAAAATAAATCATGATAGATTTCCTAATAAAAAACTTTAGTGCCTAATTCATAATCTGCATAAAGGTGCTCAATGTATTGGTAAACCCAAAAGACGTCACCAAGCACTCGTATAATTCTTTCTTCGTTTTGAAGGCTATTTTTCATTCATCTCTTTGTCTAATTCAAATATGATGGCACCAATTCTTAGATTAATCTTGAAAAGATAGTTACTATGCTTAAATGGTCTAACATATTATCTAGTCTAGGAATTGAAAATTTATACCAAACTATGATTTTATTAATAGTTATGTTGTCCATGCAAATTTACCAACTTCCATCTTTCTTTGGTGTTAATAAGGTAACAATCATACATCTCCTCATGCTTTTCTAGATATGCCCATTTTGCAACAACTCCTCCACCTTATCTTTTGGGATCTCACTCTCTTAAGGGCTCATCCTATAATAAGGAAAGTTTAGTAAACTACTGCCATTAAGTCAATGTGGTATTGGATATTTGTAATTAGAGGTAGCCCATGTAGCAGATCTTCTCCTCTAGTAATGAACTGACTGTATTTGGATGCTTTTGCTACATTCTGTTCATCATTAATATTAAAGACTTGTTTTATAATTAAGGTAGAATTTTTTTTATCTTGAGTACAACTATGTTTTAAATTGGTGAGGGTAATAAAGTTCACCCCTCCATTTTTGAAGTCTTGGTACATAGACTTCCTTTTATAGGTACCAAAGTGAACTTTGTGCCTTTCTTTTCTACTCTATAAACATTCTCCCTTCCTAAATATTATGCATTTGTGTCATACTACCAAGGTCTTCCAAACAACAAATGATAAACATCTATATCTATAATGTCTTACTATACCTTATCCTTGTATTTGCCAATAGAGAAAAGTACCTTCCATCATTCTGTCACCTAAATCTACTTAATAACTTTAATTCATCCAATTGAGCATGAACCAGGATGCTTCTCCATGAGTATTTGAAAGGTCTCTATAATATCTCTTGTAATTGTGTTCTCGCAACTGCTATTATTAATAATCATATCAAATAGGTTACTATTGACAATACACTCGGTTCAAAAAATTGATATCATTAGTTGATATCCTCTTACTTTAGTACTAACATTAGTTTTCTCACCATATAAGCTTACCCTTTATCACCTTCCTCATACTCATCATCATCACCATCTGGACTGCAACAAACCTCATCATCCTCTTTGTAATAATGTGGATTGGTGCTTTTTTGAGAGGACAATTACTAGATCTATGATTAATTTAATTACACTCAAAGCACTTCCCAAGTATTGGCTTAATATAAGGATTTTTGGCCATTTATGTTCATTTCTCTTTTACGACTTTTTATTTTTCAATAGCTTTATCCTCTATGTACTTATCACAGAGTGTTGCTAGCTCTTATATTAGTTTGCTTTTGTCAATAAGTGCTTTATAGTTTTCATTATTGTAACACATGTAAGAGGAATTATATCTTCTCTTTTCTTGTATCACAAGTTTTTCTTTCAAAGCTTTTTTTTTTTTTTTGCATCATGCAAGTTGCATAGCACCTACACACCAACTTATCTCTAATTTGTTGCTTTAGCCCGTTTAAGTATCTAGCCACCTATTGTCATTCGCTCTCCCTCAAGTCATTATTCTTTGCCAACTTTATAACTTTTATAGTATATTGATAGACTAATTTTTTACCTTAATGGCACCATTGGTACTATTGGAACAAGATATATGTTTCTAGTCAGGTGAGAGAAAATCTATATTTAGTAGTTACTTCATTCTATTCCAAGATTTAATAGGCATTCTTCCTTTATGGTTTCTCTTGTATAACCTTTCTCACTAAGAAAAAGCATCACATTTTGATCTCCAGGCCACTAACTTCACTCTATTTTCTTTTGATAATATCTTCAATGTTTAGTTTTTTCATTGAAGTAAGGAATATCTACCTTTAATTTGAAATCATTATTGTCTTTACCATAATAATAAGGATTCTTTTCATTGCCGCCATATCTAAAGGTTAATTATAATTAGGTAGAAAATCCTCCTCCTCGTATAAGCCTTTATCATAGAATTATAGTTTATGATTATTTGCAAGAACAAGTCTATTAATAGATTCGCCTTAAGTTACATCTTCTCTTAGATGTTGTATATCACTATTCTCATTTCTATTGACATCTTTGCCAAGGCACAAAATTGACTAACAATTTCATTAAAGTGTTGCTTTACATGTTAGAATCTATGATTTCCCTCTATTATAAGGCTCTCAATGTTGCCTCTTGATTCTAAGATATAGGGTGTAAGGCTTCCATATCCTTAATCATTGTCATGAACAAAATCGCTTACCATATTATCATCACCTGCCATCGAATTGGACAAGTTGCCTGCTCAGATACCAACTGATGTAGCAAGCTAATGTAAAAATAAGGTTAGTACACAACTAAACCTTAAAAGAAAGAAATAAGTTTCAAACATAAAAACTAAAAAACAAAATATGAGAAGTTTAATTGTATTATTTTTTTAAATTTCTTAAAATAAGAGAATAAGTCACATTTTTTATAGGGAGGCACAAGACTATAAACTCCAAATTAAACTATATAAAAAATTGAATAGGATTCTAAGTAAAATAGGAAATCAAAGTCTAAGTTGAAATAGGAACAAAAACAAAATTCTAAAGAAAATAGGAAGTAAATAAAACCAACCTAATATTATTCAGACTTTGACTAAATAGGAAGAAAATATAGGCCTTGTGGACTGTATGTTTAGACTTTGTCTCTTAGTCTTGCTCACGTATCTTTCAAGTAAACATTCTATGTCAATCTAAGTACATGACTATCTGGACACATGAAAAATGAGTATGTTGATACGCTCAACTAAATAATGATACAACTATTACTTAAAGAAAGTCATATCTACAACATTATGATAAGATAATTGATGACATAAGCAACTATTATTAAGAAATCTCCAAACACTGTACTATCTCATAAAGTGACTCCTCACAGATTGGAACTATACCTTATAAATTCTATTGAGGAATTTAGATGTATCTAATGGGTTGTGTAATGGAATAGGGATAATATGTAGAAAATTCAATAAAAATGCTATCACAAATAAGATTAAGACAACATTTTGAAAAGTAAATATTCTTACCCATAATACTATTATCTCCACCTAAAACTAAACAGTATTCATTCTATTTTCTCCACCTAAAAATGAATAGTGTTCATTCTATCTTAAAAAATAAGTTTTCCTATACTTATGTTTTACAATAACAATTAATTAATAAACTTTAAAGATATACAATATGTACTATTGAAATATATTTATCATATAATGTATTTTTATATAGACAGATTTATGTCACCTTATCATAACGTGTTTTAACTTCTACAACAAATATTATGGTTACGAAAGAAGAAAAAAATAAATATAATTAAGAATGGGCTAAAGTGGCAATTTACCCCTTCAATTATCATCCCAAGTGCAATCAACCCCAAAATTAACTTTTTTGGCTATTTACCCCACAAAGACACAAATTTTGGCAATTTGTCCCAAAATTAGGAGAGTGCATCATACTTTCCAATTTGAGCAAGTGAACCATATTAAATAATAATTATAATTATATTTTTTTCTTTTCTCTCCTTTTTTTTAGAAAATAGCATTATATTGCACCCCAACAGAATTAATAATCGTCCAAGACAAATGATATAACACATGGGGTTTCTTTAATAAGAATAGCATAATCATTCAATTGAACTGCTAAGCTCATCTTGCAACACTATTGCTAACCAAATAGAGAACTATAAAATATCATCACAAGTAAGTTGTAACATTACAAGAGCACCGCAAGACAACCATTATGTTAAAGGAGCTGAGCAAAAATGGGGTGACAATTAATAATCAATGATAACTTTTCTGAAACCAACATCTTTCGCCACTGAGAAACAAAAAAAGGTTGCTTCAAGTTCTACTATTTCTACATTAAAACTAAAGAAATTCTTTTTCCATCACCTAACCGAGATTAATTCTAATAACAACAGCCAGACCGACAACGTTTGGATTAGCAATTATAGAAGCATTAGTGCTAATTTTATAAAAATCACCCGAAGGTGGCTGCCATCTCGAGTAGACTTGTGTATTCAAAGAAAGCTGAGAATGAAACCCATTAACTAATAGAATTAGGTTAATCTATTGAATCAAAAAAATTATAACAACTATCTAATACAGATTAAGTACTGATAAAAACCATTTAATACCTATTACCATCATCCA
>CATIWK010391052.1:0-11058 GCA_949634005.1 Mallotus japonicus
TTCCTTTAATTTGCTCATTAGTTATTATGCTAAAACTAAATTTATAATATTTTTTTTGTATTGTGATAGTTTATTATATTTTATGTGATTTTGATTATAGATATAATTATGGATAAATTTCTCAAAAGAAAAGTTTTCGTTAAAGAAAATTAATTTTGATGTTATTTTTTGTATATGATTTTGATTATCTTTAGTTTTATTTTTTGGGTATATTATTTTTTTTGTTTAAATTATTATTAGTGTATCTGAGATATTATTTTATTAGTTTATTTTGAATGGAACATTTTTAGTATACTAACATGTAAAGTTTGCCCCCTCTAAAAAATTTTTCTAGCTCCGCCCCAACTCTTAATTAATTAAAATTTTTTTCCTAATCATAGCTGAGTTGAAGATTCATCAACTTTATTTGACGGGTTTATCTCCAAAAAAAACAAACAAACAAACAAACAAATGAGTAATAAAAAAAAGAGTAACTTTAACTATTGGTGGATACAACTTTTATTTTTTCATAGTGTTCAAAAGGATCCATTTCTATGGCTATTAAGCTTGAAGGGGCCTCATAAAAATGATTACAGTTGCAACTTGCCGCCATTTAGATTAATATATTTCCAAACACAATAAATGCATATTTGCATATCCAATGGTCAGTACTTAATATTGCAGATTTTGAAAAATTTCTATGCTCTATCAAAGCAGAGACTAACATTATAAGACTCGTGCACACTGCACACTATATATATACTTGTCTATACTGACGTATACAAAGTGGAAATGGCAAATTTAAAGGCTAGGGTTTCATCATTATTTCTCATCTTTTTTCATTACTCTTTTAATTACGTCTACAACCTTCTAAAATGACAGGAAATTTGAAGTCGGGTATTCTTCAGGTACGTTAGATTCACCCAAATATTCATGTGCGGGCCAATCAAACACAATTCTCCATATATATATTTTTTAACAGAAAAGGAGGAGAAACTTTTAACCTAAAAATATGCTCGACTTTCAACTCATTTCTTATATATATATATATATATATATATATATATATATATATATTTTTAATGTAACAAAGATTTATATTTAATGTAAAAAAGAGCAATTTTTTTTTATTAGCAATAGTAGAAATTTATCATCTTCATAACTTTTTAATTAAGATCGACTTGGTATAAATGTAAAATGAGTGAAAAAAATATTAAAAAAATTAAAAATTAAATGTAAACTCTAAAATATTTAAAATTTAATATGATTATTGGATATTAACATAAAAAAAAATAAGAACAACAAAAATTGAAGTGCATGCATCAAATAATTGTAACTATAAAGGCAAAGGAAGCACTACCACGAATCAGTAATACATTCCAAAAATTTATATGTTGATGGAGTGGATTCTGTGGAAGTGACCGATGTATAAAGCTAATGTCAATCATCGAAGGTCCTACCACTTAGTCAATGGCTGAGATTGAAAATGATGCATCACCCTTTTTCGACAGGTGGTTTTGTCTTTGCCTCACATTTTCAATTATCACCAAGAATAAAGTCGTGTGCTGGACAAAATCATTTCGTTTCACTTTCTATTTTTTATTTTCCCTTTAGCCCAAAAAAAAAAATAATAATAAACAAAACAAAGCAAAGTAATAAAAAGAACCAATTAATGACTCATTAGCTTTCAAAGTGGATTTGGACTTTCTTACTTTTTTTTTTTTAACTTTTTATTAAAATTCATTCAACTTTAATTAGTTTTATTTGATTCAAAAAATTATAAAAATAGTAAACATCTCTCAATATATTTTATTTAACCCAATTTTATATATTACAATTTGGATTCAAAATATTATTTAAATGAGAACAGTTTTATACTAGCTGATTTTAGTTGATAATAGTCATATTCTTATTTATTATTTTTAATTATATATAAATTTTGGATTAATGTACATGAAAGTTTTTGATTCCACAAAAAATAAGAAGAACATAAAAATGTTGAGTATTTAATTAATGGTGTGAAATTATGTGATTAGAAATGGCCCAATGGCAATACATAGTTTTGCTTCTGGAGAAAGTAAAGGAGATGATGTGAATGGCACTTTTTGATTGTGGAGATCTCTTTATCATGTAGATGAAACACATGAAAACACCAACCCATTACGCTCATGCACACTCTTAATGTATATACACACCACTCTACTATTACTATATATGCATACGATATATATATATATATATGTTTTATTCTACTATATTGGGTTTAACAAATTCAGAACCCTTTATTATATGCATAATTAAGTATTATTTAATCCGTTGATTATATTGAAAAATTATTATAATTTTCACTACATTGAAACCTAAGTCCCATTACATTTATTTGTGCATTATTTCATTATATGGACATACGACAAAATATAAATTATTTTGTACATACACAGACATTAATATATAAGAACATCTTGGTTCGAAAAAAAAATATATAAGAACATCAACATCAAAAGTGTGCTCTATGACGTTAAAAAAGTGACCTGGCCATGCCCATTTCTTTAGACACCGATCGAGATAATTTCATATGGCCGCATCTCCTGACTTTGTTTTTTCATTTTTATTATCATCAATGGAAGAGTTTTGATATTTTAATCATAGATTATTTTAATCCTATAAAAGATAGAATAACGTAATAGTGTCCCATCTCCAATAGGAAGTTTCGTGGAATTTAATGAAATAGACGAGGACAATTTATAAAAAATTGTTATATACTTTGGAGTTCATTGAATGAAATTTCTACTTTATGTATATAAAAAATGCATAAAAGAGTTGTAAAGATAATTTTTGCAGTATAACCAATAAAACTCCGAACTCTTTTCTTTTAATATTGGATGGAAAGAAACACATTTAGTAGATATTTTTTTAAAAAAAATTATGAACTACTTTGTATAATATTAAATATTAAAGTATTTTTATTTAGATTCTATAATTGAACTGATGTAATTCGTTATATAAAATATTTTCATAAAAGAATTTAATAAAATTTTATAATTATCAAACCAATTTTTAAAATTGTAGTGGGCACTTTAATTAAAGTACTATATAATAATCTTAATGGTGACCCTCTTTTCGTGTAGTTTCTTTTTGGTTCACTTTTATAATTTCTTATAATATTTTGTTTTCGTTTTTATTTTTTCTCAGTTAATTGGTACCAAGTTAGATTTATATGGCAGTCATTTCAGCGGATGTGGTTACTATCAGAAATTATTATAATGCACTAATAATTTTTTAGACGATGTGGTTAGCTGTTAGGGTTAGTTGGTATGAAATTATTCTTACTACTAATGACATAAATAGAAAACAAAAGTAAAAAATAATGCACAAGAAGAGCGACTTTCCGATGTTGACATTGAGGGGAAAAAATTTCTCCACGGCAACAAGAAAAAAGAAAGAAAGAATATATAGGGTCAATAATGCTTGTAAGATACATAAAAGGATGCGGATGAGTTAGTAAGAGATTCTTTCAACTTAATCAGAGATTTTGGGTTCGAACTCTTAGTACACAACTATTTTAAAACTCTTAAAGTAAATCTTTATCGTCCTTCAGAATTCTTTTCAGATCGAATCCGAATTAGTAGAATCTTACGGAATACCGGATATCGGATAGTCTTGTATAAAAAAATAATGCTTATAAGATCATGAACGGTTGAAAAAAAAAGGATAGCTTATAGCCAGGCAAGTGTAGTCATATAGACCCACTCGGCCACAACTTTCGGCACCCTAGCCAAGATCAAGATGGTGCTCCATCTCTAAACGATTAACAAAGTCTTTGTAGTTTCCTTTTATCCTTTTGACCTTAATTATAGTGATAAGAATTTAAATTCCGAACGGTCTCTTGCTGTTTTGAAAACTGAAAACTCACCGCTGGTGCCTGGTGCCATATATTTGACCCATTTGAGGGCTAAAATATTTATAGTGATAATATTATGGCCATAGATATTAGGAATTAGCGTTTAACCCGCTTATAATGGATGGTAAAATATTTTGTAATGAAGCTAAAATATTTAGTTAATAGTATTGTTCAATTCTCCACTCCTCTATTATTCTCTCATTTCAAGCCATAAGATTTAACCATATAGATTATTTGTTAAAAAAGATATTAAGAGTCAGCCAGGAAGATATATAGCCAGAATGAGCTGTTTCAAGCTTCAAAGCACGTGGGGCAAGGATTGAAATGATGCAACTTCTTTATTAGATGGATTATTTTACACGAAATGAGACTCAAAAAACGTATGTAACAGTGAACTAAATGCATTTCGATAGCATATATATTAAAAAAAAGGGTCAACTGGTTTCATTCTCAACTACGAACACATGGAGCGAGAATTAAATAATGCAACTTCTTTAGATCAATTGTGGTACACAAAATGGAACTAAAAAAAAAAATGAAACAGCGAATCATCTGTACATGGATGGCATTGAAAAGAAAGGTCAACTGATTACCATTGGCTAGTAGCCATTTTAGCTTAGATCATATTTTTTCTAACGTCCAATAAAAAGAGAAGTTGGCTGCCTGTCCTGTGAAACAAGCTTTTGTGACCTAATTTTTTATGCAAAAATTAACCGCAGTAATTTATAGCCAAGAGTTAAAAAGAGGTTGTTTAATGTTGCCGCGCTGGATCAAAACCAATTAAATGTGGGGCCATGATGCTGACATGGCTAGATCTGAGGCGGGGTCATCTTCCTGTTAAAATCATGAAACCCTATGGCCCCTAGGCTTTATTTTAACCAATTAAATTCAATGAGAGTCAACTAGTGTTCACAATGTGGCTTGGTTGTGGCTCAAAGTACATGCACTTGTTTGCCTCTTCCATCATCAAGAGTCATCACATTGCAACTTACCGTCCAGATTGATGCCATTACACTATAGACCTGTTCCATTTTATCGGCCGAGAATCATACGTATTATTTTTTGCATATATAGTGGATTAAAATATTAGCCCATCATTTGAAAAACTATCTATTATGTACATTTTTATTTATTAATGGGGCCAAATCAAAAGGAGGTTGCATGGAATTGAAGAATGATGAATGAGGCATATATGATTATTATTCCCAAGCAAAATGACAATGTTACAGTAAATTTTACACTAATTCCTTGACTTTTGACCCGCATTGCTACCTGCATCAAATCTACCTTCCTATTCATAACCACAAAAGCTGCTTTTAATACTATATATTTAGGAGCTTGCCGTTCTAGCAAGCACCATCATATTGCCACCATCAAGTATATCAAGAAGCTGTTGTTCAAAAACAAAAGTATATCAAGAAGCTTGGATGCTCTTGTCTGCGGTGACCAACCCACCAAAATTCTGTCCTGAGCTACAACTTCTTGTGATCGGCAACAATTTTTCACACTTTACAAGTCCTTGAATCTTGTTTTCTTGTTATTAATCCTGATATACGTGTTTCAACACTTCTAGATGTAGTTTTATCGATCTTGCATTCATTTTGGTCTCATTACCTTCCAAACGTTGACCTTAACATATCAACTGATGTAAATTTTATCACAGACCAATTGTTTCTCATCAATGGCAAATTCATCTTGTCCGTAACTTTATATTCTTCACCTTCTTAGTTCTTGAGTCCTACCCTTTTGCAGACTACACAAAAAGGAAGACAGTACCCTTTTTTTTTTTTTTTTTTTTTTTTTTACTCCTGAGCTCTCATTTCTGATAAAGTCATGGAGGAGACGTTCGTCCCTTTACGTGGAATCAAGAATGATCTTCATGGAAGATTAGCGTGTTACAAGCAAGACTGGACTGGTGGATTTAGAGCAGGTTTCAGGTATATAACCTTAACTTGTCAATACATTCTTTTCATGTTTTAGGCCTCAATTTTTGGGTAAAAACACTATACATTTCTTTTTATATAATTTTCCAGGATTCTGGCTCCCACCACTTACATATTCTTTGCTTCAGCGATTCCAGTCATTTCATTTGGTGAACAACTGGAGAGAAATACTGGTATTTGATATAATATCTGTCTGCAGGATCTTCTCTTTTTTCGTTCCACTTGAATTGAATATTCTTCTTTTACTTAAAAACGATTGATGTTACCGTGATCAACTCACACACTTTTCTCCGTCCCCTACACTTCTTTTTTTTCTTTTAAAATAAATGCGGTGAAAAGGTCAAGATAAAAGCATGAACTTTGTAGGATATTTTAGCCCATAAAAACTGTATGTTATGCTTGCAGATGGAGTTCTGACAGCAGTTCAAACCCTAGCATCAACTTCACTATGTGGGATCATACACTCCATCATCGGAGGTCAACCTCTACTGATTTTAGGAGTTGCAGAGCCTACTGTCATCATGTACACATTTATGTTTAACTTCGCCAAGGACAGACCTGATTTGGGCCGGGATTTGTTTTTAGCGTGGACTGGCTGGTGAGTTGATCAATAGTTATCTTTTATGCAATATATCTTGCATTAAGTTTTACAAAACTCAATTTGCGCATGTGATGTTTCAGGGTCTGCGTTTGGACCGCACTTCTGCTGTTCTTGCTGTCTATCCTTGGAGCATGTTCCATCATCAATAGGTTTACACGAGTGGCAGGGGAGTTGTTTGGCCTGCTTATCGCAATGCTATTCATGCAGCAAGCTATTAAAGTAATGATGGACTGTTGTAAATTACCTGAAACTAGTCATTGCAACCTTCCCTTGCAACATTTGCTAATTCTTCGATTGTTTGACTTGGTCTTTTCAGGGACTTGTGGATGAATTTCGTATTCCACAAAGGGAAGATCCAAAGTTGTTAGAGTTCATACCTTCTTGGAGGTTTGCAAATGGAATGTTTGCTTTAGTTCTGTCTTTTGGCCTGCTGCTCACTGCATTAAGAAGCAGAAAAGCAAGGTCGTGGCGCTATGGGACCGGTATGTGGTAAATTTTTTTTCAAAAAAAAAAGCAAAGAAAAGCTTCTTGACCTCTACCATTGCTGAATGAGTTGGCAATAATCTATTTCACTTTTAGAATACATGTATCCGGTCTCTTCTTTTAGTTTCTTTTTATTAAAAAAAAAAAAACTCTTACAAGCAGCCGCTTTTACAGGTTCTCTTAGAAGCTTCATAGCAGACTATGGTGTGCCCCTCATGGTACTAGTGTGGACAGGTGTTTCCTATATTCCATCCGGAAGTGTTCCAAAAGGGATCCCACGCCGCCTTTTCAGCCCAAATCCATGGTCCCCTGGTGCATATGACAATTGGACCGTCATTAAGGCAAGTTTCTTTCACATGTACTTCATATTTTATGATCAGCCAATAATTTATCTTCACCTGATTTCTATTGATTAACTACGTGTAATCTCAAAATTACAGGACATGCTAAATGTTCCAATTTTCTACATAATCGGAGCCTTTATTCCTGCAACAATGATTGCTGTGCTTTACTACTTTGATCATAGTGTAGCTTCTCAACTTGCTCAGCAGAAAGAGTTCAATTTGAGAAAGCCACCTTCTTACCACTATGACTTACTTCTTTTGGGGTTTTTGGTACGAAACATTCTCCTGAAATTTCCTTTCTAGTCCACTTTTCTTCCCCAAATTTGCAAATTTTTTATAGTGAAACATTCATGCTTTCAGACCTTAATGTGTGGGCTTATTGGAATTCCTCCATCAAATGGAGTCATCCCACAATCTCCAATGCATACCAAGAGTTTGGCCACTCTTAAGTATCAGGTAATTTACATTGTTACTTCTGAACTCTGTAATCTTGATTCAAATATAGTATTCTTTTGGGCAAATTCTGTTTCTAACAACATCCTTTTCTCATTATATGAAGTTGCTTCGCAATCGGCTTGTCTCAACAGCTCGCCAAAGCATAAAAAAGAATGCCAGCTTAGGACAGTTATATGGAAATATGCAAGAAGCTTATCAGAAAATGCAGACTCCATTGATCTACCAACAGGCTTCTGAAGTATGATCCCAGACTAATCTTTTCTTGATCCCATTTCTCCTGAGAACAATATATGGTTGCTTGATATTTTATGAATTTTAGTAACATATTGAAAGTAACCATTGTCAAAAATTTTGAGCAGGGTCTAAAAGAATTTAAAGAATCAACCATTCAAGCAGCTTCCTGTACTGGCCACATCGATGCCCCAGTTGATGAGACAGTATTTGACATTGAGAATGAGATAGACGATCTTTTGCCGGTTGAAGTAAAAGAACAGCGTCTCAGTAACCTTCTTCAAGCTACAATGGTTGGAGGATGTGTTGCAGCTATGCCTTTGCTCAAAAAGATCCCAACTTCAGTCCTCTGGGGTTACTTTGCCTTCATGGCTATTGAAAGCTTGCCTGGAAACCAATTCTGGGAAAGAATATTACTCCTCTTCACTGCACCAAGCAGAAGATACAAGTAATAACTAAATTCTTCTTTCTTTCATTTACCTTTCACTCCGAATCCTATGCTCTTATGTTCTTGGTGTCTAAATCAACTCAATTTCAACTTCTTGCAGGGTTCTTGAAGAGTACCATGCCACTTTTGTAGAAACAGTGCCTTTCAAGGCAATTGCAACATTTACAATATTCCAAACAATCTATTTGCTGATATGTTTTGGTCTAACTTGGGTTCCAATTGCCGGTGTCATGTTTCCATTGATGATCATGCTTTTGGTTCCCGTAAGACAATACTTCCTTCCGAAATTCTTCAAAGGGGCACATCTTCAGGACTTGGATGCAGCAGAGTATGAGGAAGCACCAGCTTTACCATACACTTTTGCAACAGTAAGTCTATTTCATGCACAGAAGAAAAAATTAATCCGAATTTTCCATTAACTTGATATTCATATTTTCTGTGCCATTGTTTACAGGGGTCTGAGCTAGGAGCAGGGGCTGTTCAGGCTGGAGATGGAGAGATTTTAGACGAGGTCATAACTCGAAGCCGCGGAGAGTTCAGGCATGTGAGCAGTCCTAAAATTACAAGCTCAACAGGAACAACACCAGCAAATGATCCAAAAAGCCATCAAAGCCCTCGTTTCTCAAACTCATGTAGTCCAAGAATCAGTGAGCTAAGAGGAGAGAAAAGTCCTAGGGCAAGTGGAAGAGGGGCAAAGAGTCCAAGAACTCCAGAACTAGGACTGTCTAAGTTAGGGAAGAGCCCTTCAATTTCTGCTGAAAAATAACGCAGAAAGTATGGTATCTGTTAGCAAGTTATAGCTTCTGGATTGCTTTGTTTGCTTTAAGTGTGTTGTTTTGGTTTTGAATTGCTGTAAAATCTTGGTTCTTTAATGCTCTTAGAGATCCTTTAGAGAAATTTGCAACTTACAATTATACTAATGTATATTTCTCATTTTCAGGTTAGCTTGTTTATATCTCCTTAATCAAGGCAATCGCTGTTCTTTAAACTAGAGCATCATAATTTATAACTCAATAAAGCCCCAATTTCAATATTCCAATCCAGCTATAATTTTTATTTTTTCAATGCTTCTTGGTGTTTGAACCTTGTAGAATGGCAGCAGCCAGCAGCTACCAACGATTAGGAAGAACACTAGGTCTACCATTGCCACACTGACTGAAACTAATTCTAAAAGAAAATGAGCTTGTGTCTTTGGAGCTTTCATGGATACTAATAACCCATTGCTGCAAGTTCAACTGTGCAACTAATAATCACCATTCTTTTTTTTTTTTTTTTAACAGATAATCACCATTCATTGTTTGATTACTTCCTAATATTAATCCGGTAAGATAAATTTTCTCAAGTACAAGCATTTCAGGGTTAGTTTGGCATTGACATTTTTAAACTATTTCTTTTTTAAAAATGATAATGATATGTGTCGAACTATTTTCCCTTTATGCTAACTAAATACCCCTTTAAATTTGAAATTTTTATTGTAAATCTGAGGGGGGTATTTAGTTAACGGAAGGGGTATAATAAAACCAAACCTAAGGAAGCATTTAGTTGACTTTTAAAAATACAAGGATCAACTAGTCAATTAAAACAAATTTAGCACATGATTATAATTTTTCCAAAAAAAAAAAAGTTATCATGTTGCCGTCCGCCACACATATATTATTGTGATTTTTAAAAGTACTTCTTCAAATGCTTGTCAAAAGAATAGCATTTTTCAAAACTTTTATGACCCAAATGCTAAACATGTTTAATTTGTTATAAAAATAAAATTTAATTAATTTTCTAAAATAATTTTTTTAAGAATGATTTTAAAAACATCAAATAAATTATTCATTCATATTTTTTAAATCATGAAAACCTTTATAAAAAATTATTTTTACTTTATACTATGTAATTTATTTTTATATTTAACTCTTGAAAAATTTTTAAATGGGATTCAACGGTAAAATTTGTAACATAAAAATACATATTTTATTTAATGATTAAGTATAAATCACTTGATTAATATGCTATAAATTTTACCTACAATACCTACCTCAAGTGTAAGGCTGAGGATGTGTCTTGGAGAACACGAACTATCTCAAAAATCGAACTGAAAATCTCCATTACTAAAAATCTTTATTAACTGTTTGACTTTCTCCGAATTAAACTATCCCAAAATTTTTATTGGGACAGATTTGAAAATTTTAAATTCATCGAATCAATATCCGTTTTGAATCGCTCCAAATTGTACCAAATCGAAAAATTGAAACTAGAACAAATAATTTAATAGAATTTAAGTTTTATATACATATATATTATAAAGATTAATATTATATCATAAAGATTTTGCAATAACTATATTCAATTTGTTAATATTGGGCCTACTAATTTAACATGTAATCTAAAATAATGTCATTTTAATGATTTGAAATAAAAAATTCACTCATTAATCAAATTATTTTATATCACAAAAAATAAATATTAAATTAGTAAATAGCATTTTAGAATATTATAATATAATTTATGTTGAAAAATTTAAATTCACCTTCAATAATAAAATTGTAATATAATATACTTTTTAAATAGCTATGGTGTTGTTATTATTATTTTATGATCTATATTATTTATATGAATTTTTCATAAAAAATATAATAATTGTATGATATATTAGAGTGATAAAAATTTTAATAAAATTT
>CATIWK010391099.1:0-12310 GCA_949634005.1 Mallotus japonicus
TATGCAAAGAAATTACACAAATTTAGTAAATTAATGAGATTTTTATTTATTTATTTATTTGTTTTATATATTTATTTAAATAACCCATAATTTTATATAAAAAATAATAACATATGAGATTTTTTAAAAATTATAAATAAATAAAAAGTTTATAAATGCGTTAAAAATAATCATGGTTAGATGTTTAACTTTTGAAGTCAAAAAGTACAATAAATGCTACCTAATTGTGCTACATGTTAAGTTTTTAGTAGAGAGTTCATAATCCTACGTGGCAAACTAGGTGTAGACACCCGGTTAGATTGGCCCGTGATAGGGGGCGAACTGAGATGCTCGGTTTAGCCGGCCCGCAATCAAACCCAATGATGAAAACCGCAAAGCTTGAGTGCAAGAGAAGAGCCCGAATCTTTTAAAGGAATGGACTTAGGAGTTTAGAAGCCCAAACCAGGCTTAAAACCCTTCCGAAACAGCCCAGCTAGCCTCGGCCCATCAGGCCCAATGCAGGACCGGGCCAAAGAGGCGACGCCTCTGCACAGAGGCGATCGCCTCTACGCCAGGCAGGCACAGAGGCGATCGCCTCATCGTAGAGGCGACGCCTCTGCAACGGCCATTTGCTTCTACATTAAATGCAGAAGTGACTATGGCAGCTACTAAATGGGGACCACACCTTACCTCTCTGCATTTTCAAACGTGAATGGCTGAATGTGGAGGTAAGAAGGAGCCTAGAAAGGAGAGAAATGAGGGTGGAAAAGAAAAGGGGGTGTCCCATCAAGCTTGAGTAGGTTAAAAAGAGAGGAGAGAGGCCATTGAGAAAAGTGGGGAGCAACTATTAACCAAAAAAAAAAAGAGGAGTTGCTGGGAAGAGAGAAGGAGAGAACTCTGAAGAGAAGAGGGGACGTTCTTAAGCAAAAGAAGAGTGAATCAAGCCCAAAAGTATCATTTCCTTGAAAGAAAAAGGGGGAAATCTTACATTCAAGTAAAGTCCAACACTTGAAGCTCATCTCTGAGGGAAAATCACTTTGAAAAAGATCACATTTCAGTAATAATCTTCATACTTTCATTAGCAGTGTTGTATGCTTACATAGAATGTGATTTGTCTTGTTTTATTTTATATATTTTTGCATTTGTTGCTTAAATCGTGTGTTGTACCACATTCTAAATGTGATTCATTAAAGTCTTAGGCTTAGTTGTAGGTGTTGTTTACTCATCTTAATTCGTGCTTACGTGAGTTAGAAGCTTTCTCTTAGCTGATGCATGGTTCTGATTATAGTGAATTCTCACATGCTTGTATCCATAGTTCTTTATGTATAACTATTTTTATTATCTTATTTATGTCAATATTTAAGTATTCATGAACTCTAGTTGTAATTGATTCGACCTAAAGTAGTTTCATAGACTCATTTGTACAGGATTTCTTTTATCATTTCTTTAGGAGATTAACCCTTGTGCATTGCAGGAACTTGGAGTGATTCATTAGTTAAGGGAAAAATAGTTACCTTAATTAGTTCTTGAGAGGAATTTGCGAGGGTTTATTTCTAGTATATTTTGGTTTATGTTATGTATATTAAGGTTTACTTTTAGTATGTTTTCAGTTTATTTCTCTTTTATTTGAAGTAAAGCGTTGTAATCCTTAATCTCTCTCCCCATTTATTTCGAATGTATGGTTGTAATTTGCTATTTTTGATGAGTGTTGAGGCTAAATTGCATGAAATGGGACTAATGTGCAAACATGAACTTAAGTGTAAAACGTGACAATTGATTGAAGGCAATTTCAATTTGCATGCTAATAAAGAAATAATTGAATAATTAAGGGTAATAAATCATAAAATATAAACAGAGGCCAATCGCAAAGGTCGGGTGGATATTCAAACATCCATACCCAGTTTTCCGAACCCGTTCTCTGATGACGGCTTCTGGGAACCTCCGTGGAATCCAGTTGCCGTACAAGTGTATCCCAGCTTTTATCCGAGTGGTGACTCCATCTCCGATTAGGCTCTGGACCTAACTCGTATCTCCTAGTGGGGCTTGAGCCCACACAGTGCTGTGGTTGCCAACACTTGAGCGCGCTAAACCCCGCCGCCTACACTAGGTTCACCCAAGAATTTCTCCTTTTATGGGCTCTAAAAAAGTGTAGATCTTTTATTGTCTATCAATAAACGACATGTATTATTATCCATATTCTATTTGCTCTAATGCTTAATCTTATTAATAAAATTATTATTTCAGATTAATTATCATGACTAGCAAAATAAAATTTAAACTTGGAAAATTGCAAAAATAATATCTGAACTTTTCAGTTTTTTTTTTTATTTTAGCGTGTCATCTTTTTTTATATATATAATTAAGTGTCTGAACTCTTAATTTATAACTTATTTCAGTGCTTCTGACTGGCAAACAATGGTGTAACCCTATATTTACTATTGTGTGTCACAATGTCACTTTTCATGTATACATATGATTTGAATTTACCAAAATGTCCATAATTTAGATTACAAATACATATTTAAGTCCCTACAACTTCATCACTTAGGTCTTGTAATTTTATTATTTTTTCATATACACACTCTTTCTCAACTCATGCCTGCATTATTTCAGTTCACCCATCACCACCGCCGTCATTATTGCAACAGCTAACCACCATTGCCTTAATCATCAAGATGCTTGTAATTATATCCTTCTTTGTCATAATCCATAACCAAGCCATATTTCCAACATATTAATGACTCTTATTACGATATAAACGTCTATATCTATATAAATGAAATTAGAACCGTTAGATTAATTTTTATTTAATTACAATCATTGATTATCCTCATGTGTCTATACCCATAATCTGCATCAATGGATATGATTAAATGAGATTTAATCTGATGGTTATAGTTTCATTTGTATACATACATATGTTTGTACCGAAGAATAACTCTTAATTAATTATACCCAAACAAGTGCAATTTTGGGAGATTTCATACATCCTTAGAGAATTATTGTTCATGGTGAAACTAGTGAAAATGGAAGGTTCAAATAAAAATTGCAGCCCATAGCCAACTCATCCCATAGTTAAATCCATTTCTCCCTCCTTAAATGAAAATTGTTTCTTTCTCTTTTTATACATACTATTTTATCAAATAAATCTTCTAATTCATTCCATTTAAAAAAAATAAAAAAAATCCATTTCCCATCAATCCTCCCTTCAATCAAAAACCCATTTTTCATCAACCTAGTGTATGATTTCCAGAAAATACAAGACTAAAAATATTGAAAATTTTAGTCAAGCTAAATATTGAAAAACACATTCAAAAGAAAAATTCAAGAATATGAAAGAAAAAAAAAAGATAATGAATTTGAGCTGGTTCTTCCAAAAAAAAATGAAAAAACAGGAAATGAAAATTACAACAAAAAAAAAAAAAGAAAGGTGATGAACACTTTAAACAAAAATGGAGAATGATAAAAAAAATTAAGATATGCAAATTACAAGAAGTTGGACAAAGACATATTAATAAAATCAAATACACCTCTTTAAATTTTGTGTTTCACAAAATTAAACATTGAATTTTATTCTATTATCTTTTTATACCTCTAATGGCCTTTCACATTTAAGGCGAACAAACAAAAAAATTCAATTATCGCTCTCAACAACAAAATCAAGAAGCTCAATTTTTGAAATCAATTAACAACTGAACAATCACTTTACTTACTTTTCATCCACTCTATGTATTGAAAGGATGTCGAATAGGGGAAGGTATATGGTGGTGAAAGAGAAAAAAGGAGAAGGAGAAGGGCCTTAATTGAGTTAGTGGTGGTATTGCAGTTTTTATTGTAGAAATGTAGTAATGTCAATGGTAATGGTATGGTTGCAGTGTGAGGGAAAGAAAAATTGGATTTTAGTGTATTAAGGTAAATTTATCTTTTTGTTTTTGATACTATATTTTGAATGACATGTCAACAGAATTAAGATGAAGTGGAAACCATTTAATCCTAGTAAGCATACAAAATAGTACTTGATTGCAAAATAAATAAGATGAGACAATAAAATAGAGAACAGTGAAAAGTTCATAAACCATTTTTGTAATTTTTCCTTTAAACTTAAATCTGGCGGAATCCTGCCAGGAATTTTTTTAAAAAAGGCAATTAGCTGCAATCTACCCTAAAATCGCGTCAAATTGTGAATACACAGAAACATGAAGTTAGGCCAGCAAAATTGCTCAAGCAGAGAAAGTTGACATCATGTGAATACAATTGGAGGATCAAAGAACGTACAGCACCAAAATCGGGGAAGAAAGGGCACTCAATAGTTGCAGCATTGATACAAAACTGTGCAGCTGCAAGGGGCCAGCTGTATTATGAAATTGGGAATAAATAACAAGATGCTCAACAGATATAACGCTGTAGAATTCTTTCAGGTCCATTATCTAAATCCTTATCTTCTAACAGGGTTTCCACCTCGACCTGGAGCTTCATACCCAGCACGAGTCGGTGGTGTTGCAGACCTGTAAGGCACATTGTTTACAGATGCCAATTGCCCATGAGGACCAACGGCGCCTCTTCCCACTGGATCATAACCAGCAACCCTGGATGCATCGTAATGATGTCCTTGTTGTACATCATAACCTGGTCCTCTCGGTGCATAACCAGATAGTCTCTGGAGATCATAACCAGGTGCTCTCTGTGGATCATAGCTAGGTCCTCGCTGCATATCGTATCCAGGTCCTCTCTGAGCATCATAAACATGTCCCCTTTGAGGGTCATACCCAGTTCCTCTTGATACATCATAACTAGGTCCTCTTGATGCATCATAACCGGACCCTTTTGTTGCTTCGTAAACAGGGCCTCTAGGTGCCTCATAAGCAGATTTTGTAGGTGCAGGGCCAGATTGAGCTCCAGTATAAGTAGGAGTGGCAGCACCAGTGCCAGCATTAGTAGTCGTACCAGCACTGACAGCAGCAGCAGTAGAATTAACAGGAACAGCAGAGTGTCCCTGCTCAAGAATTGCAAAAAGAAGATATTATCACTTTTCCTTTCATTTCCAGAACCAGCAAAAGAATATAGTCCCCATCTCCCCATCATCATCATAATACAAATTATCAGAATAACACCCAACAATGATAAACAACATTTTAGAAGTAAAACAACTTTTTCCGCAAAAACAACTTTTTTCCACTACTGCGGCAGCAATTGGTTCAGTTTCACTTCTATCGTTATTTAATTTAAAAAGTATTAGCAGCTGTTGTCCATACAGCACAATAACTGAAAGTTGAATTTCCTATACCTGTTCTATGTCTTTGCTGGCAAGGTGTTTTTAGGCTTCTATAGTCCTATCAAGTTTGTGGCTTCTACATTTCTAAATATTTGAAGCAAGCAAACTAGAAGCCATAAAATCATGATTTTAGGCTTTAGATAGTGATAATGTTTCTTAGCATGAATTCACATCATGATAGGACAATAGGACTCATTTTTTATATCCAAGAGTTTCAATATTTTTCTTCTAGAATGCATCCCTCTTATTTTATATTATTGCATCAAGTATCTTTGTGTAATTGCAGAAGATTGAAAAAAAAAATCAAGATGGAATTTCTATGGTAAAAACTAGACATTCACACAGAAATGGAACGTGATCTAATAAAACAAAGTGCAAATATAATATATGACAAGAAGTAACTTAACAAAAGCATTAATATGGAAGGTTGTCACACCTGGCCTTGGGGAGCACCATGGCCTTGTTCATACTTATTTTGTCCTACAGGATGACCTGAAGTCTCGTTCTCATTGTTCCCAGTGGCACCTCCATAAGGCCCACCAGCAACTGAAACAAAAAGTGAATTTCATATGATAAGCAATGAATGCAGAGGCATACTGGACTTTCAACAAGCAAAAGGTGACAAAAGAATACCTGTTCTTATATCAACATTAGCTGTGTTAGTAAGTTCCAAACGAAGCTTTTCCACTTCTCTAGCCATTGTAACATAATTATTCTCCATGGCCTGTAGCGACTCTCGGTGATCACTGAATAATTTCTTCTCATAATCAAACGAAACCCTGCATGGTCAAAGTGATTATTAATTTTTACAACTGGAACCAAATCAACTATATGAAGTGTATTAAACTCAGCCCAGTAAAGGACAAGCAGAGAAGAAAAGAAGTGAAAAGAGCATCTAGAGAGTAAATATCTGGAGAGGGCATCAATAATACATATGCTGAAAATTTCCAGGTATATGTTAAGAGGAAAAGACATAGGTACAGCTTGCTTTCTGGAATAAAATGTACTAGTATACCTTCAAAAAAAAAAAAAACCATAAATTTGAGCAAAAGAAATAGAACTACTCTTCATTACTTTTTAGCAATTGGAAATTAATATGTCTTCCATTTAATTAAGACAAAGCTACAAACAACAGTTGAACAAGCACCTGCATCGCTGATACTCCTGTCTGAGACTCTCAAGTTCAGACATCAGAATAGGAATCTGCTGCACATCTGCATGAGCCCTATGAAGATCCTGTGTCAACTGATGCATTTTAGCCAAAAGATCCTGTCTTGCTACAACCAAGTTCTCAGCTTCTTTCCGTGCTTGCTGCAACTCTAACCTAACAGGCTCGGCAGCTTTTAACTCAGTTTCCATCTTGGCAATTTTATCCATAAGACCCCTCATTTGTTGTTCTCTTTCAGACTTGAAGACTCCTATGTCATTATGTAACATCTGCAACTCCTGCTGTGCAGCAGCAAGTTCCTGTCTCAATGTTCCATGTGTCGCGGCAAGCCTTTGGTTCTCAGTTGCAAGTCTTTGAATCTCCACATGTTGGCCAGCAAGCTTCTGTTCCAAAACTTCTGGTGGCGGTAACATGTCAAATGGAGAAAAGGCCCCAGGTGGTGGGCCACGTGCTCCTGGACCAAACGGATCAGGATGTGCTATACCTACCCCAGGAAGAGGACGTCTTGGATGATGAGGAGGCGGAATTCGACCTTTGCTCCCCATTTAAATTTTCGCTAAAATTTTGACCTTCAACTGAAAAAAAAGGGGTTCATGAATAAGACCTCAGCACAATGAAACAAAATGAAGTCGTTAGCTAAATAAACATGACTTTTTCGCAGATGCAATGTAAATTTCCATCATCTCAAATTTTGCATGAATTCATTTCTTTCAAAATGCCTTGCTTTTTTCTTTAAAATAATATCCAAACAAATAAATTCGAGCAACGACAGACTTTCCAAACACAAGAATCAGACTAAACAGAATTCAATTCAATTGCAATTTCAGACTTCCCAAACACACTTCAGACAGAAAATTAATAATTCATGCATCACAGCTGAATACAAAAACAAGCAAATTCCAAATTTACAAGACCAAAATTTTGCATTTACATCCAAACAGAGAATTCACCATAAAAAGTAAACAAATTCACATGAACAAAAAGCCTGAGCTACTAAATTGCGTAATGAAGTATTCCAGCAAGAACCCTAGACCTCAAAAAAAATGAAAAAGACGATACAGACAATAGATGTAGATTGACATTATTAACACGATGTCACCATATCTTAATTGAATCAACAGTTCTATGAAAAATAAAAGAATGAATAAATAAATAAATAACTAAAAAGAGTGGACGACGTCCGTTCTCTGCTTCTCACCTGACCGGAGATTGCTACTGCGAAGGTTTTTGAACGATTAAACCAGTAGGTATGATTTTTGTTGTTAACTGGAAATTCTCGTTTATAACTTAAAGAAATCCACGATAACAAACCCAAAACGCCGGCGTTTTTCCTTCTAATATTTTTTAGTTTTTTAAAGTTAATTATGCTATAATTTTTTTTTAATAGTAGCCTAACCGCTAAATTTTATGACACAACATAGGCGAGTTAAGGAGAATGGTCGTTCGAATACTATCTCCCAAGTATTTTTAATAAAATATTTTATCGTTGGCTTCATGCTATGATTTAATGGTTAAAATTATTAAAGTTAAGTTGCATTTTTAATCTCTAAATTGCTATATTATTAATATGTATCAAATTTTCACCCTTATTGCCTGAGTGAATTTTGGGATAGTCAAATTTTTTATAAGCATTAATTTCATAATGAGAAAATATTTTTGGATAATAAAGAACATCTATTTTCTATGCATTGAAAAGAAAAAAAATTATGATGCATTTTGATGATTGAATTTAAATATAAACCAAAGTAGAGATGTAAAATTGCGATTCTTAATTTTAAATATTAGATAATAAATTATTCATTTTAATTTTAAATAAACGACATTTATTCTAAATCAAAATCCCATATTTTTTTATTTTTAATTTTCTTTTTTTTTTTAATTTTACTATTGCTAATTACTAAACATATTTTTAATGACAATCTAAAAAATTCAAATACATATATGTGTAAAATTTGAAAACATGGTTTATAAAGTTATATATTTATAGGTTTTTCCATTTTTTCTTTTAAATATTAGATAATAAATTATCCGTTTTAATTTTAAATAAAAGGTATTAATTAATTCTAAATCAAATTCTCATATTTTTTTTATTTTTGCTTTTTTTTTCCTTTTATATTAAATTGTTACTAATCACTGAAAATTATGTTTGGATGCAAGTATTTGATTTGAAATTTTAAATTTCAAATATAAAAATTTCAAAACATAGTTGTCTTGTAATAACCATTTAGAATCAACAAAATAGATAAAGAGGTAGAGCCTCAAGCCAACTGACCCATTTTCGGGACATAAGAATCCATAGCATCATCTTCCCTCTTGGGTTCGTCTACATCTGACATATAGTCTTCATCCATCTCATTACTGTTGTCCTCAGAGCTGTTACTATCATCAAGAGGTACTTTGGGATGTATTTGTTCGTCCCCATTGCGCCCTTCTCCATTAGTAGTTGTAGCTTTCTCCGGTCTTGCTTTTCCACTAGTAGCATGCAAAACACTTATATCAAGTTCCAGGTTAATAACTGAATGAGTTTAGGATCCAAAGTACACTTTCCACCTATCCTGGACACTCTATTTTCCTTAGGTTGGGCTGCAGATGGCGAAATAGTCAAAGCATTATTTCTGTTATTGGGTTTAAATTGGTTATGGGTAGATTTTTTGTTTTTTACCGACCCACTTCTCCTTGGCCCAACATTTGTTTTACTTTTCACAAACGTATCTCTTCAATTTAGATCCTCAACAAAATCTTCAAACCCGTCATTAGCGCCAACATCTTCTCTAGCTTCCTCATATAGAGCTGCATATCTTGACCCTTGATTCTAGTAATTGAAGATCCCCGATTTCCCTCCCCTTCTTGCGTTATTTCCCCTTCTAATTCCTACCTTTCCTTTTCTGGTGACCATCATTCAAGGTCCGAAACTAGGGTTGTTCTCTGAGCTTTCCATGGTTGTCTATGCAGGAACTTCTGTTAGTTCGTTTTGATCCCTAATAATGTCGTTTTCATGAGTTGGTTTGCTAGGGCACATTCCGCTTACATAGCTGAATTTCCCACAAATAAAATAGATTCGAGGAAGACATTTGTACTCCACTAAATGAAGTTTCCCATCCAAATAGAACTTTGATACCACTGCTTTCTCCAGATCAAGTTCGACAACCATTCTTACAAATTTACCTCATTCTGCAGCCTCCATGTTGTAATCAATTCTAACCACTTTGCTTATCAAGTTCCCAATTAGTCTCAACACTCTTTTATGATAGTATTGCAATGGCATTCCTGGGATACGAATCTATGCAACTACAGTCTTGATTTCATTGGATTGACTATTGAATTGAGGAGTCCATGATTGAACCACCAGGTAATGACCTAAGATGATCCATGGTCCATCAATAAGAGCATGTTGTGCATCAAGTTGATTCTTAAAACTCAGCAAGAAATAGTCATTCTTAAGATCAATAACATTAAAGCCCTATGTTGTCGACCATATGGTTTCCAACTTAGTGCATAAGGTCTTATATCCTATTATTCTTCCCAGCAGTTTTACAACCACTACGTTTTCCTAAGGCTTTGCCAAAGCTGCATGAACTCGTTGTGAAAAATAAATCAAAGGGTAGCATTCCACTGTCTTAATAACAACGTCATCTTTAGTAATTTCAATCTCAACATCGTCATCTTCGCAAGGTAACTCCTCAATAATTGAGTTATGCATTAGTTTTTCCTTGAAGGACACAACCCTCGGGTTATCATCATCCTCTCCCTACTCCTGAAACTGGGCTTTTTTCTTTAAGCAATCATCTCCCTCCATTGGAGGAGGAGGTTCTTTGCCAAGGTCGGAAGAGGACATCATCTTACCTTATCGTTTATTTCTTATTTTATTAATTATGGCTTTTAATGAGTTGGAAGGTGAAACCAATAAACATTTAGCATTTAATTAAAATGATAAAAATTAAAATCTAATAGGACATGAATGAACTCTAAATGGCTTAATATTATTTACTTGTCCTTCCAAATTATTAATTAAAAGCCAAAATCATTATAAAATTTCTTTGGGATTTTTACAATCTGCCTACTCTTACCGATAAGGATAAAGAGGTTGGTGATTCTCGTCTTCTTTATAGTTGGTTTGTATGGGTAATTTTAACCTGTTTGTATTTCTTAGAAATCACTAATTTCCATTTCTTAAGAAGAAAATGGATCAGTATTGCTAGTTGGACTAGTTTGTGATTAATGTTGAGTTAAGTGGTTTCATTCTAAGGTTGGAGCTTGTGCTGTTTATGTGAAAATTACCCTAAAGGAACACAACTTTAAAAAAAAATGAATATATTTTGTTAATTAGTCTTGTATCCCCATCATTTTTGGTAAATACAATCAGTCTTTTAAGTCCTAATTTATGCGGTGTCTTTCTTTATTATATATGTTGAATGTTTCAAGTAGAGTGGATTTTATTCTCATTGCTGCTTCATGGTCTATCTGGGATCAGCTTTGAGGAAATTAAGGTATATTTCTAAGACATTCCAGGATTTTATGAAGTAAAAAATGGGATCTGCTGGCTTCAATGTTTGTCTTTGCAGTTACTATGGAAATTATTTTCTTTGCTTATTTGTGGATTTTGGCTTTAGAGGCGTTTAAAGGAGCATCTCTAGCTGATTTTCAACTTTGATTAGAATGCTCACTCTATTAATTCTATTTTATTGCAACTTATTTTAGATTACAAGAATGTTGATAAGTGCGAAAATACTATATTTTTAGCACTAATTAGTTAAGTTTTATGAGTCTAAAGTTTATGATAATAATTAATATTGATATGTTTTAGGTTAAAATTTTTGAGTCTAGGTATTTTAAGTGTTCTTAGTATTTTATTATGTCTTTGTTAGTTTTTAGTTGCATTTTATGTTTTTCTATATTGTTTTGATAGGTACACTTTTGGGCTTCTTAGACCTCTAATATTGAGGAAGGCATTTCATATCCTTAGAGCTTTATAATGAGAAAGTGACCTTCATGACATTTGAAGTAAACATCTTAAACTTTCTGAATTGAGCTTACTTGTCAAAATCGGAGTTCTTTTGGGTTTGAAAATCTTGAGTCAAAGTCAACATATATGCAGCTTTCATTTCAGATTATGCAGTTCTCAGTATTTTAGAAATACCTTGAGCTATAGTGGTCCAATTGAGATGAGTCAAGATTTCTTGGAAAGATTACTTCCGTAGATACAACTTTCATGAAGATGTCAAGTTCCAATTCTGTGTCTAGCAGTGTTAAAATCGGGAATCAAAAGAACAATCGTGCACAGCCATGAGCATGGCCATTCCTGATTTGAAGAAAGCCAAGTCTGGGTGTGCACAACTGTGCACTAGGGTGTGCACGGCCAATCCTGATTTGATATTTTTTGAAGTTCCAGATATACACGGCTGTTCAAAAAAAGTGCATGGTTGTGCACCGCGGCTGAAACTCAAATTTAGGAAGTTTATTTTAGGCTTTTAAGAGGACTATTATATATAGTTTTACTTTACCTTTTTTTTAAAAAGGGAGGCTAGTTTGAAATACAACCTAATTCACTTTTATTTTCAAGAAGAACAATTTCATTTTATTTTTCATTTGATTTTTGTTATCTACTCAAGGATCATCAAGAGTAGAAGATTGAAGTACAATTGCAAGCAATAATCAAGAGGAGGAGAATAAAAGGGGTTTTATCCTTCTAATTATTCTTTTCACTTTATTTAATATATTATAATGTTTATGTTTGCAATTCTCTATTTCTGTTCTTCTTTCTTCTTGATGGCCATGAGTAGCTAAATTAGTAGTTAGTGTTTTTAGACCCGACTCAAGTATGGACTTAATTGGTTAAATTCCTTGTCACTAAATCTATAATCCATGATTATTATTGAACCTAATGCTTTCCT
>CATIWK010391139.1:0-17588 GCA_949634005.1 Mallotus japonicus
CTAACTTTGGCTTAAAACTCTTATGAATGTGATATGAGTACAAAAGGGGTCGTTTCACAGTCAAAGTTGTTATTTGTTCATCACTAAAACCATTCTCTCTAAAGAACTCAACCACTGTCTTAGCATCATATTCAAGTACTCCCGGTTCCTTGCTTAGCATTTTGCCAAGGGTAATGCCAGAAATTCTCAAAGATTCAAAAACCTTTAAATTAGACTTAAGGGTATTGTCTGCATCAACTAAAAGTAAAAGTGGACGACTAGTGATTAGATTCTTGATATGGGTCTGACTCAAACCATGTTTTCGAAGCAAATTCAAGACTAAGTCAATAAGGTGTTGAATTTAAGCAAGCAGCACAACTAAGTATAAAATGGTTAAGCTTTGGGCCTTACTTGTGACAGTTTTTCACAAAACAATCGAAATATTGTATTGGGAAAATTATAGCAGCACGATAAATTCAAAAAAACATAGAACGAGATGTGTATATATATAGGGAGAGAGAGACATAGACCCAATAGAGCCTTCTAAAATAGTGCTCAAGCAGAGCTCAAAAAAGAAAAAAAAAATGTGGAAAAGGGGAAATAAAGTACTAAGATTCAACAATATAAAAAAAAATTCAACAAATTTCCAATTCCGAATCAATAAAACCAGCTATAGCAAAACATACCCAATTCACCAAATTCATAGAATTAAAGGACCCAGAAAACAAAGAAAAGATTAAATAAAGAAACATCACTGACTTGATCTCAAAAAGAGGGACAAATACAAAGTCTACGTAAAAGGTACCCAATACCAAAATCTATTAATATTATTAGGCAAAGAGAAATTGACTAGCAAGCATGAGGGCATGGAGAAGAAATCGTAAAAAGAAGATGAAGAAGGAGGGCCGCAAAAAGAAGGTGAGAAAAAAAAATGAAGAAGAAGACGTGAAGAAGGTGGAATAACGTAAGTGACGGAAACAAAAAAGGGCACGCGTAAAAATCTTTTTTCTAAAAGGATACGCTTGTAATATTTAAAAAACATAGGATATTGCATATTAATGGCACCTATTTTTTGGATATTTTTGTAAACATTCCCTGATTTAATGGGGTCGCTTGACCTGGGTCTGTTAGTGTTTGAGTTTTGTTTTGTTTTTTTTTTCTTTTTCCCGGGTTCTATCCCTCCCTCATTTCCAAAAAAATTATATTTACTTTGGTTGTTTTTTTTTACACTGTTTTATTAAGTGTTTTGTAAAAATCTCGTTGTTCAATTCATAAATTCTGACACATCACACTTTTAATAAATGATGTATATATATATATATATATACACTATAAGATAATTGTTAAATAATTAAATCGTTTATCACATGCTTTTTTTTTTTTTTTGAATCAACTTATCACATGCTTTTGTCTCTAATAAATTATGATCCATGTCTACCAGGTTTATAACATAATTTATCTATAGTTTATAAACTAGAAATTCAATCTCTCATGGATGGATACATAAGATTTATGCATATATACCTGGGACGAATACTCCTATCAAAACAAGTTTTCACCAATAGATGACATTCATCTTTAAAAGCTCAAAAGCAAGGAGGACTATAACAGTTTTATTTGTAGTAAGAGAATATTAGAAATAGATTTTTCAAATCTGTATAATATTACATGTTTGCTAAAGTAGCAAAAGAAACAAATTAAAATGAAATTCATACACATATGTGTATTAGTCATTAGATGCTTTTTATCATCATTGTCTATTTTATAATTGGACTTGCACGTGAATAAGGCATCATGTGTAAAGTTTAAACTGGATTTTCTATTTTATAGATTCCGCTGATACCTAATTTGTGGTGAATATTTAGCTTATCCTCTATCATATAATCTGCCTTTTTTTTTTAAACTGTTCATTAGTTTTGCATTTATATAATCTCATAATTTTACGAAGATAAATTATCGTGTCTTGCAAATCGCAATATTTATTGCACCTGGAATCGAATCAGTTCGCCCAAAAGGTCAAGAAAGAGAGTGCGTCAAATATCAAAACTGACCTAAAAATAAATGCTGGAGCAAATTCAAAAACACCCTATATAAATTTGGCGAAAAAAAAAAAAAAGCAAAGATAAATTTATCATCTAAAAGCGTTTGCAATTGCCATTGCTTTTGCTTTTTTGGATTGATTTTATTTTAGTATATTTTTTAAGTTATGAAATTTTATTTTCTTTATAAATAAGAATGTAATTTTTTTAAAAAAAAATTAGTCTAATTGGGGAAAAAATGATATAAATTTTTGGAAAAATTACAAAAAACTACCCTGTGGTTTGAGCCCTAAACACTTTCTGACCTGTGGTTTTAACCCTAACAAAGCAGTACCCTATGAAACGATCCGTCAGCAAAGAATGGGATTTCAGCTAACACCGTTTATAATGCTGACATGGCGAAGGGTAAAATCGTCTGCCTTGTTTATATTCACTACCTACGGGCCCCTCTCTCTGTATGTAACCAACCAACGACATCTTCCACTCTTATATTAACTATAACTAAAAACAACCTTATTATTATCAGTCTCCTTCCTTTGGTAAAAAAAAAAAAAAATTATCGGTCTCCTTCCTCGTTTCAATCTCTTCTTTTGTTTCTTAGTTGGGATTATATCTTTATTTATCTGCACCATCATCTGTACTCCTTTGAACCTTTAACTCATTGCAATCCTAACAAATTCCCACAATTTAACTGCAAAAAATCTTTCCTTTTTTGTTTTTTTGTCTATACTTGAATTTAACACAATCTTCACCAGATCTCTAAGACTCTAACTATTCTTTTTCTCTTTTTCTTTAGATGATGATGTTGCCGCCGATGTTTCAAACAGTCATGGCTTTAGCTTGCAAGTGGGTGTCTACATAAGCTGGAGGAGGTGGATTCTTGGTTGGTTTTTGAGTGATTCTATGAACTGCGTTTAGCTTAAATAAAGGATTTGACACGTAGAATGGCTTAGAAGGGATGATATGACTTGGGTTTTTGGTGCATCTTATTAGATAGCTAGAAGTTGGATTTGTGTTCTTTCTGAGATTGAGGCTGGGATCCATGGAAGATGGTGGATTATGAGCAAAAGAGTGGTCTTTGGATGGGGATGGTGGTGCTAACATGCGCTGACCGCAAAGCAGGGGATAAGGAAATAGAGGCAGTGAGAGAGATAAGGAAATGGGTGGTTTCGCCGACCGCCGCTACTACATCTGAGAGAGATCGCGACTTGCAAAGCGATTTCATTGGCTGCTGCATTGCCTTTGGTATCAGATGATGCAATTTTTATTTTTGAACTTGCCAAAGCGCAATCTGGGTATTAATGGGTTTAGCTTTAATTCAACATTCAAATTATCTCTAGTTGGAGGCTTAGTTTTGTGGTGTCAAAAGTGTCATTTTGAAGCTCATTATTCAGCTTCCTTTGCACTGTCTTTGGAAGAACAAGTGTTTGATTATTTTCCTGTGACGACGACGACGACGGACAGTAACAGAGTTGTCAGGGCTAGGAAACATAGTAGATCAAAAGTGCATGAATTTTTTAGGAAAAATGTAGATATTTTGCAAGCAACTGATGTTATGGAGGAAATGGAAATGAACGGGGAAAGCCCTATAGTTGAAGCTTATAGTGAATATTTACGCGGTCTTTGTAGAGCAGGTTATGTCGATCTTGCTGTTGGGTTTATTCAGAATTTGAGAAACAAAGATTAGTCTTTTTGCTGTTATTGTTATAATGCAGTTATTCAGTGGTTATGCCTAGAAGGTGAAGTTGGTGAAGCTTTTAAACTTTTCCCAGATATGAGGAGATGTGGATTGTTTCCAAATGGTTATAGTTATCGCGTTATGATTATTGGGTTTTGCAAGAAAGGGTATTTTGATGAAGAGCTATTTAATGGAATAAATGACAAGGAAAGGTTTCAATCCTTGATTTATCTGTTTGAGCTGGCTGATTCATAGGTTCTACAAAAACCATTTCTTAGATAAAGCTTTGGAAGTTTTAACTATAATGTCAAAAGTTAGGGAGTGACCAACTATTTTCACTTGCAATACTATAGCAGAAGAATTTTCCAGGGAAGAAAACTTTTGGGAAGCTTTGAAACTCATAAATGAAAGTCAAGAAATTGTTTTCTAATAGTAAAGGGTTGGTGGTAGGTCCAATGTGTCAATATTAGGTGGGTAGATATTTTTGCCCTTCGCCACGTCAGTATTATAAACGGTGTTAGCTGAAATTTTATTTTTTTTACTGACGGATCATTTCATAGGATACTGCTTTGTTAGGGTTAATATCACAAGTAAGAAAGTGCTTAGAGCTCAAACATAGGGTAATTTTTTATAATTTTTCCTAAATTTTTTAGTGTGTGTCACTGTCCACTAATATGGGGCGGCTTGAGTTCCTACCCGTACTTGTATAAAAACTACCAAAGACATTGAAAAGAGTAGAGCTAACAAAAATTTCCAAAAAAAAAAAAAAAAAAAAAAAAAAAAAAAAAGAGCTAACAAAAACATCCAACGGCAAAAATAAATTCAAAAAATAGAAATCCAATGGTGTAAGGTACCTGGCAGAAAAAAATCGACGCGAAAACAAGGAACCGCTCGTGCCCAGAGTTTGGAAGATATTCGCCTCGACTGTTGGGCCCCACACCCGGAGTAAAATCCAACCGTCCATTGCGAAACATCTCAACTCAACCATAGTTACTTTTCTAACTCAACCCATCACCGCAGTTACTTTCTTGTCCCCGTTATTATTGCCACTCCTCAGACCTCACTATCGCGTCTCCTCTCACTCTCTCATTGAACACTTCACTTCCTTACTTGTCAAGAAATCTCCGCCATTTATACACGCATCAGACATCAAAATTTTCGTTTTTTTTTTCTTTTTGTGGTTTGTTTGTTTGATTGATTGTTGTCTGATAGGTAATCAACGGTGGATATGAGCTGCAACGGTTGCCGAGTTTTACGAAAGGGGTGCAGTGAGACTTGTATTCTGAGGTCGTGCTTGCACTGGATTACTTCCCCTGAAGCTCAAGGTAACGCCACCTTGTTTCTCGCCAAATTCTTCGGCCGCAGCGATCTCATGTCCCTTATCTCCGCCGTACCGGAAACTCAACGGCCTGGTAGACATCATAATACACGCATTCATAATAGTGAAAATAAATAAGAATATCATCTTTTAATAATGGATGTCAATTAATGATCACCTGCTTTTTGGTTGTAGCTCTGTTTCAATCGCTGCTTTTTGAAGCGTGCGGACGAACGGTGAATCCGGTAAACGGAGCGGTTGGATTGTTGTGGAGCGGGAACTGGCACATGTGTCAGGCTGCGGTGGAGACAGTTCTCTCCGGCGGAACTTTACGGCCGTTACAGGGATTACTTCCTGGAGTTTTAGATCAGAATCACGACGAGACATCGGATAGTTTATCTGCACAGACATGTAGGTCGCGAAACATGATGACGTGGAATCAATCAAAGCCGTATGTGAACAATATCAATCAAGGCTCGGATCTCAACCTCTCACTCAGGCCAAAGCTAACAGGTAGCAGGGTGAAGAGAGGAAGAGATCATGCGGTGTCGTTTTACACAGAAGAATCATCGGAGACAACAACCTTTGAGAGCAATGGTGGAGACAGGAAGAAACTTTTGAATCTATTCGTTTGAATAGAAGACAACCGAGAGGATAAGAGAAGAGAAAAAGAAGTGTTTTGTACTGTGAGTGATGATGATGATCAGTACCATGACCACCATGGGCGGTGTAACCTTTTTGGTTTTCTATATAAATATGAAGCCGGAATTTTAGCACCGGCGAGTTTTTGGATATCTATTATGAAATTGATCTGACTATAGCTATTTTAATTTTCCGGTGAAGTTTGTAAGTTGTTTGATGATGATGGTAAAGAAATTGTCATTTAGTAAAAGAACTTTTGTCCTGACTGTACATTTCATGAATTGCGAGCGTTGAGGATAGAGATAAAGCTAGACCAGTGGTGGCTCTTAGATTAAGAGACCTATGCTCTGACACGTATTTTTAGGATTAGTTGGGTAGTAAACGTTTGTTTAATACACATGAAGAAATAAACCCTTTTCCCATTTATTGTTTGAGTTTGAGGTTGTTTGTTTTAGCTGTCCTTGGAAGTTGCAACTTTACAGTTTGTAGTTGTATCTGTAAGCACAGAACGTATCCATCCAAATTCATGTGCATCAAAGCAGCTTACTTTCATGGTCTTTGTTCATCACACTCCAACCTCCCAAATATTCATAGCATCAGCTCTTTTGAAACTAATCTAGAAGAAGATAAGAGTTCAATTAAATATTAAAAAAATTTTGACCCTGAAGCGCACTAGAGGATTAGCACCAGGTGGAGCCTTTCCAATCCATAGTAAGGATAGAGCTATAGATATTTACTTCGACAATTGGCTGCAGCCATTGTCGATGGGATTTTTTAAAAAAATGCCAATGTCTTTTGTCTTATACCTATAGCACCTAAAGTCTGAGACTCATCTCAATACAAAAATAATACGAAACTAAATCAGTTAATAAAAATTTGGACACAAGATGCCAAATTGCACACGCAAAAGGAGCATGAGCATCACATGAAGTCAGATGAAATTTGACCCATGGTCTCATGCTAACCAAGCAGGTCGATTCATTTGCGTACTTGGCATGGGATTGAAATAGTAGTGTGTTGATAAAGAAGAGGGACCCAAATAAAGATTTTTTCAAGAAAAAACCAACATTAATAATAATGGAAAAAAAATTTGAGACGGAGAGATTAGTTAAGTGATAAATTTTTTTCAAAAGTATTCTAGATACAGAGTTCGATTACTGCTATAGTTGATTTAAAAGGGAAGAACCGTCTTCTTTTATATAATCCATCAAAATTAAAATCATGACACCTCTTTATTAAAAAAAAGGGTAAAGGTGCATTTTGGCCCCCCATGCTTTGTCCTAGGAGCATCTATGCTCCCTTTCTTTTTTTTTTTGGCGCAAATAAGTTAGGTTTATGCTTAAAAGGTGCATTTAAGCCCCTTTAGCTGACATGGCATAAACGGCTGGATGACATGGCAATGGATCTCCGTTTAAACCCTCTTCTTCGCCCATAGAAGCTCACTCTTCACTAAAAAGGGAAATATTGCAAAATCCCTAATTCACAAAATCAACAACCAATAAAAATTTAAATCATACAACTTGTTCCAGATTGGTGAGATGCCTTGGAAAACCTTCAACTTCTGTTTCGTCTATGAACTTTTTAACACATCGAAAACCATCCTCGTACTATACTGGACAATAATGCTCTGGAGCAAGCTGATAATTGACGGAGATGACAAGGGCAGAGAGTTCACGAGCAAGTGAGTAGCATAGCTCATCGATGGGCTTTGAATTGGCAGCCAAATAGGAAAAGCCACCGCCATGGAAGTAGAAAACAATCGAAAAAGTAGCGTCTCTGGTTGGGGTAGGAGTGTAGAGGCGGAACTAAAGGTTGCGAGCTCTGTCCACAACCAAACAGGCCGTTGATCTTGCCAAGCTCAAAAAAAAAAAAAAAAAACACACTTGGAGTTGAATTCAACTCCAGGAATCATGATGAATTCGAAGAAGGAAATTGGTGATTTAATAATATTTGCTACTCATCTTTTCTTCTTTCTCTATCTTGCTTTCGTTAATTCTCTGAAGCATATATTTTCTAGTTTGTTGTCTCTCTCTCTGCTGGAATTGATTAAGAACAGCTAACATATGGGTTGGGGAGAATACAGCTGATGCCGAAGCTAATGCTTGATCAGCATATCGAGGAGAAGAGCTATCCGCAGAGAACAATTCATCGAGATTTGACGAGGTAAGAATTTTCAAACGACCATAATATTCAAGGAGTTATTATTCAAAGGTGGTTGAGTGAGACTAGATAACTCAAGCGATTGGACTAGAGATTGCTTCAAGGTAGATGCAAGGCTAGGATATTTGGTTGGGACCAAGGCATAGAAGAATGTGACATACCGCTTGCAGATGGAGACATTGGTGGAGTAAATGGTGAAGGAGACATAACAGATACTGATGAAGGCAAACCAGGAGGAGAGGGAATAGCAGAACCAGTGGATACATATAATGGTCGAAGCAACAAAGAGCTTAAGCGTAAAAAAAAAAAAACAATCATGATGATTTCGAAGAGAGGCGACAGAATCATTGAAGAAGAATTTTTAGTTAACTTGCTTGTTTACTTGATTGCTATTTAATTTATTCAGAATGTGGATGGTGTAAACTACTCCATGTGAAAGTTCTTGGCTTGCAAATTTGCCCGAGCTTGTTACCATTGTAGGCTTTTCCCTTCAAAAACTCTGCATTTTGTGCACTCGGCTACTAGTCTTCACTGGCTTATGAGTAATTTGTTTGGGTGCTTGTCTATATCAAATATTTGTTTTAGTTGAGATTTATTGAGCTGTTATCTATTGGTGGGTGATGTTATTGACGAGAATGGTGGTGTTGTATGGTGGTGGTGGTTTTGGGCGGTGGTGTATTTCAGGTGGTAATGGTAGTGTTGATGGGTTGTGGGTGGTGGTGATGATGTGGTGGATGCTCATAAATTGTTTGATAAAATGCCTGAAAGAAACGAGGTTTTGAGGTATGCAATGCAACAGATGAGGCTCTATTCTAGCTCACATGGTTGCCACGTCAACTTCTGTTTAACGCCTGTCTATTTGATTTCAATGACCACTGTTAATGAGGGGCCAAAAATGCTCCTTTTGAGCATAAATCTAACTTATTTGCGCCAAAAAAAAGAAAAGGGGCATATCTGCTCCTAGGGCAAAACATGGAGGGCCAAAATATACCTTTACCCTTAAAAAAATAATGAAAAAAATAAAAAATTAATTTGGTGCGGTGCACGTCAGCCTCCTCTTCCTCCATAGTCCTCCGCCGTAGGAAGTGGGTTCCACGGCATCAACAACCCAAAAAGCAAAGCAAAAGTTACAAAAAAAAAAAAAAAAAAAAAAAAGCTCACAATATTTTTAACTTATATGAAAAAGACATGATTGAAGAATTGAAAAACTTTCATATTCCAATCCATTCGAGTCGCCGCGTCTCATGGCATATGCTGTGGATCCCACATCGCATCACCATCACCTTCATTGGATCAGCTTTCTCCTCCAACTCCAATTAGCCTTTTTTTCTTTTGTACATACGTAAGAAAAACTAGTGGGCGATGCAAAAGATGCAATTAGTAGTTTTGTTATTTTAAAGTTGGCTAAATACAAGGTACCTATAAACAGTAGTTCTTGTTCTTGATCGAAAAATGAATAAATAAAAGAAAGGATCATATGATCATATAAGAGATCATTTGTGAGAGTAAAGGAAAAAAAAAAAGAATGTTCTTTTAGATTGGTAAAGATGACTTCGTTTCTTCGCATTTCGACATCCTTAAGGATATCATTTTTTTTTTCATGGGTATTTTTTATTATTTGCAAGAAACGTACCTAATTCGTTATTTCTTTTTTTAGATAGCAATTCAAAGGAAGAAATGCCAAGTTTTACATTCCTTTTACCATATCTTTTGTTTTTATAAATGTATATAAATATATATTCGATTACTCAGAAACAAAAATACCCACATGGGTGGCAAAATTTTGTTTGAGCAAAGATTCGTTTGTCACCGCCTCTAGTGCGATCTTAGTGTGGGCTAAAAAGAGGGCAAGTGTGGCCTTAGTATTTGTTTGAGGGAGAAATGGTCGATATGCTTGTGTAGGTCGCATGGGTTGATTGCTAAGCCATGGTTGGTTTATTTTTTTGGCTAGGCAGCAACTAAGGCCCGTGGGTTCTTCTATACCTAGCACATGGTCAGATGGTCTTTTTTTTTTTTTTTTTTTTAAACACAAAGAAGGGTAGATAGCAGCTGTGTCAGTCACAACGATCAGTCCTGAATTCGTAATGAGTTCTCCAACTTTCTCCATTTTCGCAAACTTACATTTTGGGAAAATTAGACTTACAATAAAGTACTGAATAAATGAAATTTCAAATCTAAAGAGACAAAGTTACGGCGAAAGCCGACCATATTGAGTAAAACATTGAACACAAAAGGAAATGAAGTAGGAGGGGCTTGATGAAGCCACTAAACATAGTTTAACAAGGAAGAATATAAAGGAAAAATCGTTTAACAAGGCAAAAAGAAGCTAAATAAAGCACAACAGAAACCTAACAGAGAATTTATATTCTTTCCCTGCTGATGAAAGCAACTTTTGTTTGTACTTTCAACACCTAATCCTAATAGGCTCCTACAAAGATGTCTCTCATTTAACCATAGACTTTGCGTAAAAAGAAATCATGAGTTTTTTACTATTCACCAACTCCAGCAGAATACACTTCAATCTTATCTATTATTAATGGCGTTGGTGAAGTTACAGATAGTGACAGAAACAATGCCCTGATACATATACAGAAATTAAAGCGTCGCAAATTACTTCAGCAAATCGAATGCAAAAGAGTAATTAATAGTGAAGTACACACAAAATTCGGCAAGCGAGAAAATCATCAAGAACACTATTGAATAAAAAATACTGGAAGCATCATTACAGCATATTTACATATATTTTCTCCTGCCCTATAGAGAAAGTACCTCCTCTATACAAATTACAATCTACTCTAGATATCGAAATTGACAAATTCATGCCATCTATGCATTTAATATTAAAACCGTCTTTGTCCGTATCTAACCCGCCGAGTGTTCACACTCTTCAGCTTTTACAAAGCCAAAAACCATTCATCACTTCTTTTATTACATCTGGCTCCTTGAATCCAAAGAAAAAAAAAGGGGTCTGGTTTGAAGTTAGCATTTTGGGTTGGCAGTCAAGTGATATGAGCTTTACACTTTTGCTGTTAGGCAGGAAGGTACACGTTTTAGCTGTATAAAATGTGTTCTCAGGCTACATTCCTTAACCTGGTCATAAAGCCATTTCCCATTAAAAAAGTCATTTAATGACTAAATATATGGCTGCTCAAAAGACGACAGTAAAGCGACATGTGATACCAATCCGGTTCATGAAAGTAAAACCAAACTCAAAATTTACCTGCATGGCTCCCATGATGGACAAAAGATCCTTGCACTGATTGAGCAAAGCACGCTCCTTTGCAGCCACATTAGCAAGTTCAGCCACCACAGAATTTACCTCCCCAACCTATCAATAGAAAGTGCTTTTAGACATGGACAAATAAACCACAATTTGCAGTAACTGATACTTGCAAATCCAGAAGAGGAAACAAAAAAATGAGAAATAGCACAATATCAGAGGAGGATAATCTGAAGCCATCTCGTGAAATGAGCACATCCTCATTTACAAAATAACATTGCTCCCGCTTGTTAATGCCTACTGTCATATCTCATTGTACACTAATCACAAGAGTTTGAATCTTAACAACTCCAATAAAAATAAAAAATCCTCGTACAATACAATTGTTGATTAGGAAAAGTCAGGATCATTACGAGCTCATTTTAGAAAACGATGGCTACCGATATTTGTTTCCTTTGCTCTTTAAGGAACGATTCATGGCAAATAACACAACATTATTTGCTACAAAGAATGGAAAATGAGAACTTATCCATCCCAGTTTAATCCTGAGTTCATGTAAGAAGATCACCTTTGATAATAATAAGCATATTGAGGATCCCATTGCCTGCATCACGTCAACTGCTGAACAGATGGCATCCTTCACATTTTGGACATCTGCCTGCAGAAATTATACCCCCAATTATAAGTTATGAAGCCAAGTTCATGCTAGTACTATGCAAGCAAATAAAAAACGCACTCACTCTTGCCCCACCAACAACAGGTAGCCGGAGTGTGCTAGCCCTCAAAGCTTCAATAGCTCCAGATAAAGAACGGGAAAATTCCTGGTCCATAAGTGCTAACTCATCCAAGTATATCATCTATCAAGCATAGCAAGCATAAGATAAAACAGCCAATGAGAAAGCACAACAGTAACATAACACAATTTAAGCACAGGTATTCATGTAAAATGAAATTCCCAAAAACAAAGAAAAGAAAGTTTTACCTTAATTTTGACTATTAGAAGCATAGAATCAGAAGCATAAGAAGATTCTAACCGTTGGCTACAAATAAGCTACACATTTTAAGGAATCTTTTGCTCCATGCTATGTTCATTTTATTAGAAAATTTTCAAGTGCCGAGGGGGCAGGAGAGAGAGTGTGGCCATAAAATGACAGGCATATATTTTCATTTTAGACATGTTCCATGGATCATAGTACAATCATTACAAACATCATACTGAAAAAAGATGAAAACAATTAATTATTGTTTTGAAACAAAATTCATATAAAGCAGAATGAAAATTAGCACAATTTGTTACCTGGCCCTTGAGGATGGAAATTAGCTTCAAATTTTGCCTCAGAAATTGCAACTCCGTTCTCTTTGCTCTAACAGATTCGCGTAGTTTTGAAGTTGTTACACGTGCATTATACAGGCTTTTCTGATAAAAATAACGCATGAATGAAAAAAATTATCACACTTGCTACATTTAGAAAACTGAATAATAAAGGTGTTAACCTAGATATCATACAAGTGGAAAGCATTCCAATCATAAACACACACCATGACTTGTATTTCCATAAATGGTCAGCTCTAGATGTTGTTATTACCTTGTTTGGATGTCTTAACTTTGGGCATGCTATAACTAATTTTGTCACACACATTTCACCAACTATACAAATCCAGAATCTCTCGTCAATGACACATATCACCAACCATACCAACCCAGTTGGTAATATATTCTATGATCCTCAGCCCCTTTATGCATTTTTAACAAATCTCAATATGAATACTTTTACCTTAATACATTGGCATTAATACCCAACAAACACTCCGGACTACATGTATAATTAATCACTGTTTAGAATCACATCCATGAACTAAACCTATGCAATAAGTCAAAATTTCTCAATCTAACTATAAACAATTATGTAATCTTCTGTGTGACTACGCTCCTACCTTGATCATTAAATTAAAATCAAATCAAATGGGACATCCTCAAATTTTCTTTAGGATTTAATAAAAACTACAACATAAAACAATATAAAATGGAAGAGTTTGAGGAAGCTAGGAGACATCCAATTCTCAATCAATGCAAAAATTCAAGAAATTAGGCAGTTCGGAAACAACACCAGGAATTTTTTGATATTACCTCTGTATCATTCCTCTATATCATGTTAATAAGTTTCCTTTTCACAGCAATATTTCTCACAATATAATCACTCTTTCAATTTCATTAAGCCTTTAGACTTCAGACAAGAATCCATGAGAACTAGCAACACGGACTCATTTGCATCGCATCAGTCATTCAAAGACATATTTTATTAAAGAAAAAAATTCCAAATTGAATAGAACTCTCCCAATATTGAACTTTCAATAGCTTAATTTTCTTTACACTTAAGCATGCTTACCACTAGTAAACACACCCAAAAATGAGTTTAGCTAGCCATATTCCAGACAAAAAACAAAGCTAAATTTGAAATTCAGTCAATTATGTTGAATTACTCCAAAATTACAGGTCACTAATTGTAAATCTGACATACTGAAAATCAGTATATATTTCATTTGATTGTTTTAAAATACAAATAAAATAAAATAATGCAATTCAAATAGATAATTAAGAAATTTTCATAAAATAGGAACTATAAATTAATCAAGTAGGTTTTACTTTTCAAAAAATAAAAACTTTTTTTTTAACTCTTTCATGTTTTATAAGAATGCCAAATGACAAATCTAACTAATATATACAAGACATGCACTGGATTCTTGTGAAAGAATACTTAAGCTCAATAGTGTGAGAAGAGGTAACAAAGATTTCCGATCCATTAACCACATCATATATATATATATATATATATATAATCACATGACGCAACTTGATTTCGTGCATCAACTAAAACAAATCAGAAGAAGAGAACTGAAATGAAATAAAGCAAATGGGAACAAATTCACATGCTAGAATGAGTTTTAAGTAGAGCAAGCAATAACATACCTCTGCATTCGATCTCTGGGCTGACAAAGAGGTATCAGCTCTAGCATTAACAAAGCGCCATTGCAACAACCGATTATACAAAATCCTCAACAAATGCACCTCAACAATCCTATGCTCCCCACTCTTACCTCTCCGAATATCAGCAGCAAAACTCAAAATTGAAGGTGTATTAGCATTCAAATTATTTAAATTACTACTGACAACAGCTCCCACACCATTCCTCATCCTTGAAGGGCTCACTCCTCTCATAGGTGAAAGTGTAGCAGGCTTGCTAGGAGAAGCAGGCCTTAATACTCCACCACGAATAGGAGATGAATGTCCCCTGCTATTAGTAACTCCTTTAGGAGATGATACTGGACTATCGGTTCCAATCTTCTTGGGTGCCATTAGTTTGGGCGGAACTGGTCCTTTCAATCCTCCAGTTCTGGATATTGGAGAGCCAGGCTCTGGCTGGCGCCGAAGTCTATTATTAGTCTCTTGCCAAAACCTGGCCGGAACCATTACGCCTCGCTGTCCGCGCTGCCCTTGTCCATTTCCAATAATACCTTCAGTAGTACTACCAGATGACACACTTTCAGAATCAGAAGCTATAGATGGATCACGATCTCGATCACACTGTGTGTCTGATCCATTACATTCAATATTACTAGAATCAGAGCTTATTCTACTCTCAATTGAAGACCTATTATTAAAATTACTATTATCCATCATGGAGCTTTGCAATGCCCTAACAACATTCATGTTAACAACTCCAGATCCAGTTAATCTCCTTTTGTCATCCGTGCAATCCACACTCCTAGTTAAAGAATTTGGTTCACGCAATCTACCTGGCCACGGCCTCGAATTATTGTTCTCTACTTGATCCGCTCCTCTTCCAGGCGTTGGTGTAGCTCTTCTCCTTTCCGGCGTACCTTTTCTAATGGGAGACGGAGCCGCCGCCGGTTTCGCTTTACTCACTTGAAGCGAAAACGACCCCCCTTGAAACGAAACCGATAAGCTTCTCGTCGACGTAATCAACATTTTCTGCGCATTAGACACCTCAGCGCCATTACCGTTCCCAATCCGTAAATCTCCAGAATTAAGACGCGGCGTATTAGGCCGTCTGCGCTCGACTGATAAGGACCGTTTTATTGTTGAAGGAACAGAAGCAATCGGCGTCGTCATAGCCGTTGGTCGCGAAATCAACGGTGATGGAGACCGTTTCGGTGTTGAAGAAGATGAGGAAGAAGAAGACATGTAACGAGAAGTAACTTCTCGTGATTTAGGTCGGCGAGGAGCGATTGCATTAGCATTGTCAGGGTCCGACGGTAACAAAGGAGGCCTTGTCGTCCGATTGCTGTTGTTGTGATGATTCGGTGTCGTTTTTGGGTTTATCGTTGTAGAAACCGCAGCTACCATCATGAAAACCAAAACTGATAACTCAATTCTTCATATCTCATTCTTATCCTCTAAAACGCAAAATCTCAAAACCCTAATTTTCTGCTTTTTCGCGCTGTGTCTGTTTATCACCATAAACCTCTGTTTACTATAGTAATTTAAATAAAGGCAATAAAATAATAAAAGGAAATCACAGGGAGAGGCGCAGCAGTAGAATTTTTTTGTTGAGATAAGAAGTAGCTCTGAGATGAACTTTTTAAAAGAGAAAAATTGACCGGCAAAGTGACCGTTACCGTTCACCGGCGACCAGAGAGTACAATGTCTGACTGTGGAGGCTCTGTTTAGACGAGATTTGTGAGCATAACTGTCGTACTGCTACTAAGACTCTCTTTTCTTATTTTTTTTCTTCTTTTTTAAATCCAAATTCAATAAGAAAATAATAAAAACACGGTTTTGTGATATCTTCACTCGCGGATTATATAGTGTGAGTGGACACTCGCGTGCTGGAGAGGGTGACGGTTTGAGTTTCGGGGTAGTTTTGGAATTGTGTAAAGGAAATGTAATGACGTGGGTACACGTGGAAGCGAGTGTATGGGTTTTAAAATGGCACGCCATGTAAAGAAGGGAAGGACAAAATCGTGTAGCTTCGAAGAGCCGTTACGTTAACGACACTGAAATTTCAAAATTTTTCCTTTTTTTCTAAAAAAAAGAACAATTTTGTTCAAAAAAAAAAAATTATAAAATAAAAAAAGAACAATTTATGAGAGACGGAAATTTGGTTTTTTTATTTGGTTTTGCATATTAGATTATAGCCGTTATTTATTTATTTATTTTCGGAAAAGTTAGGAGTAATTGAAGACAAAATTGGTGCCTTTTGCAAGTCTAATTTTGACTTTTTAATTCCAAATGCTTTTTAGATGGCCAAATTTTTGTTTTCCCAACATATATGTACAGTGTACTACTGTATATGACATAATTGAATGATTTTATATATTCTCATTTTGATTGTAATAAAAATAAAATTATTTTAAAATTCCATTATATCTATTATTATTAATTATTATTTTATTTTTATTGTAAAATTTTTTAAAAAAAGAGTTATCATGTAAAACTTACCAATGCAGCAAAAAATTGTGAATTGCGGAAGACGAAATGGGAGCGTTGCTTTTTGCAAAAATTACTCACAATTTTTACTTTTAGTTGAAAATTGCTATTTTCACCATTGCTTCAAGGCAACTATTGATAAATCAAAAGTGGAAAAAAATATGAAAAAATTTTGTGTATATTGGGTGTATTATTTTTCATGTTAGAATTTAAGACACGTCACTCAAAAATTATGTACTTAATTAATAAAAATAAAATATATATTTTGTGTTTTAAATCCTACCACTAAATATATATATACCCAGTGTAGATAATAATTTCTCAAAAAATATTTTGAAAACGGGAGTGTATATATATACACGAATCCATTATGGTAAAAATGAAACTCTTCATTTCAGAATATCTTGGAGATTAGTTATCACTTAACTTCTTCTTACTTGTCATGAATTTTTTTTTTTCTTTTAGGAAAGCTTCTATGTTCATAATTGAGGCAACTTTTTTCAAAACCATAATTTTTTTAACCAACCAAAAATATATTAGAAAAGGTGACACTTGAATAGCTCAATTCACAAAAGCCAATTTCATGACGTTCCAGGGCGAAAAAAACCCTTGTGAAGGATCCGCGCCTCCGCCTAAGGACAATCGGTCGACGAAGAAAGCTAGATTTTAGAAGCAAGGCAAGAATGGAGATAACCCAGGAAGGCAGGACAGAAAATATAGAAGTGGGCTGTCACGTACTCGAACGAGATTCTCATTGGTTTTTTTTTTTTTGGAAATGTTCAAGATTCATTGATAGAAAGCCGCAGGGCTAGTACAAATATTGAGTTCTGAAAGAAAACTCCAAACCAAAAAAAGTTATGGCTACCATAACTCCATGCCAAGGGGTAACTAAAATGGCTATCACTATGTAGTCTCTAACTGAAACTCAGGCTACAGACATATCTTATTATTAGAGTCAAGACATACAGCCAACCAACTCCTCCTATGAAATATATCAAGTGTCTAGACACAGCTTGAGCTCAAGTAGCCATGTTCTTTAAATTGCTTTGGCATTAATCAAGCCAATGCAATTTAATATCTAACCACATTAATCAACTTTTTGC
>CATIWK010391187.1:0-13985 GCA_949634005.1 Mallotus japonicus
CTTTATGTATGTCATGTTAATATTTATTTTCTTATAATCGTACTCTAGACACCGCAGTAGTAGTTGAATAATTGATGATGTATTTGTAATTTGATCAGTTTAAGATGGGTTATGTATTGTTATGATGATATATGTGTTGAGCATATATTTTGTGTTGAGGATTTATACTTGGGTTATATATTTAATTATTTTATGATTTTATTTATGGATGATAAGAAAAGTTTTAATCTTGAGGTAAATTTGTGATTTTGTTTGTTTGGAAGTTGTATGTAAGGCTTGCTACGGGTTCCGGATTCATGTAAATTCCCGTTCCCTAGCACCGGTCGTGACCTTCGGGTTTGGGTCGTGACATTTTCTTTTTCAAAGGTTCAAATGATTAGTCATATTTTAAAATAGTTTAGTACATCATGTTTATTCTTTATTCTCTTTTTTCTTTCACTTTCTCTTTCTTTGTACACATATGTATAATTACCTCTATAATTTACATTTAGAAGGGGATAATTATGTGGTTAAAAATGATTTTGGTAAATATTAAATTTATTTACAGTTAATCATCATATGTTATTTAACTATTTTTCTTCTTTATCTTAATATGTTGATATTAAAGTTATGAAATAAATGTTTTTATTTTATTCATGTTTTTAGTACCATGTTAATTTTGCATCTCAAAATTAACTATTTTCAGGATGAAAAACATTGTTTAATGAGGTAGAGGTTGTTGAGGGAATGAAATTGTTCAAAGGCTTCATATCCTCTTACTTTATCATGAACATAAAAAAAAAAATGTGTAGGTACATCATAATTTGTTGATAATTTCTTATGTTATTTATATGTTGAAATCATAACTTTCTCTTACATAAATGCTCCCATCTATATCTATATTATATAATAAAGTTAAGCTCTAAACTATGAGTTAACAAAAATATGCCAAGTGACATTCTTCCATGCTAATATAAATGTCTCATGCGATCAAAAAGATTGTCAAATGACTTCTTCAATTAGAATAATTAAAACTTTTAATTTTTCTTTGCCTTTTACTTTTCTTTTCGTTAATATCATTGTCTCTTCAATGTCTCCTTAATTTTTCTACTAATATCATAATCTCTTCATTATTTTCATCCATTTGTTAATAATATATTGACAAGTGGTATTCTCACATTTTTATTAATTCATTCACTTCAACTACCCAACTATTAATCTTTTCCATTAAATATAATATAGATTAAAAACTCTTAAATTCCTATTTATTTAGTCAATTTAAAAACTTTTGAATTTCTACTTCAACTATCCAACTATTTATTTTCCTTTAATTTTATGGTGTAAATTGTTCAAATATTTCTATTAATTTTGTTAAATAAAAATTCTTAATTTTCTATTTATCATTTAAATTATTGCAAATATTTATGTTCCATTATTTTAAGATAGTTAAAGAGTTATTATATCTATCATCATTATATAAATATTTATTTTAATAGATAAGATTTTATATTACTTTCATTATTTTACTATCACTATCTTTATTTTTAAGAATTGAAAATAAATGAATAATTATTAAGAAAAATTATTAAATAGATTTTTTAGAAACTTTATTTCAACATTTTCAAAAGTATGTGTAAATTAATTTATTTGTCCCACACATCGTGCAGGCTAATGTCTAGTTCTAATAATCTATGCAAAACAAAGGTTAGCACACACAAGCACGCATTTCATCCATCCATGATCAAATAATAACGATTAAATATATTCATTCCCATCATTATTCATTCAAATAAAGATCCACACGATAAAATAAAATAAAATAATGACACAAAGAATAGTCAAAATAAACAAGTAATAAATTGCATTGATAAACATGCATGATGCAAATTAATCATCAAGGCAAGCACTACAATTAATTCCTAAAATATTATCTAAATTAGATAATTAATTACAAGGTCATTGGTATTTCGCCTAAACAATTACATGGATGACATGCAAGTGAATAAATGAATAAATATACAAAAAGGAATATTTTTTATTAAATATTTGTCACCTAATAAATATAAAAAGATAATTTTATTTTGACAAAATATATTATTTATACTATAAATATTGAAGATGATATTTTTAAAATGAAAAAGGAATTATTTACATACATGATTAAATAATTCATATTTATTATGATAAAATATATTTATTTTACCCCTAAAGTCTCTTCCTTCATTATATTTTATCAATAAAAGGCTAATTTTACACTAAAGGTCTCACCTTTATTAATGAAAAATTCATATTTTTCTTTCAAAATAATAATATAAATATAAAATTGTGAGCTTTATGATAAAAATCTCATTTTTACTAATGAAGGCATATCTTGTGAAAATTCATAAAGCAATAAACATGCAACCTTTATCAAGAAAGTGATGAGAAATTGCATAAAAATGCAAATTCTAATTATATGAATAAAAAAATAATACCTTTATGTTGAAAAATGTGATTTTTCATGAGCAAAAAAAATAAATATTTGCATAAAAATATAATTTTAAATTGTAAAATAAATAAAGATATTAGCTTGTGAAAAAAATGCAAAATTTCCCTAAAAATATATGGAAAAATAATATTTTACATAGATGTTAACTACAAAATATCAAATTTAGTATAAAATAAAAACTTTAATATATGAAGACTTCAATGTAAAAGAAAATAAAAGTGTTAACTTTATGATAAAAACTCCATCTTTATTAATGAAAATTTATATTTTTATGAAAAGCAATAATGCAAATGAATAAAAATTTAACCTTTATTACAAAAAAGGTCAATTTATGTAGAAATATCAACTTTAATTATATAGTGTGCAAAATGTTAGGGATTTACATAGAAGTGCAAACTTTATCAAGAAAAAGATAAAAATTTGTATAGCAATATTATCTTTAGTTGCCTAACAAAAGAAAATATTAAAAAACTATGAAAAAATGTGAATTTAACTATTTAATGAAGAAAATTGTCATCTTAATGATATATGTATTTTTTTTAATAAGAAAATATTATAAAAATGCAAACTTAAGCTATTAAATAGAATAAAAATGCTAACTTGATAATGAGAAAGTGACTTGAATGATAGAAATATGCAAATCTATCCAAAAATTATAGAAAATATTATGTTTTTATGAAAATAACTATAAAAATATCAAAATTAACATAAAAGTGAGAGCTTTAATGACAATAAAAACAAAGATGAAAATTTTGTCATGAAAATGATAATGGAAATGTCAAATAACACAAAATTACAATAAAAATGCAAGATTTATGCTAACTAAACTCAATATATATATATATATATATATATATATATAAATGCAACAAACACTCTCAAAATCAAATTTCCACAACTAAATCAAATTGAATAAGAAATGATATGCAAAATGAGTTAAAAATGCAAGATTTTATTGAAAATTATTATTTGATCCTTAAAAGATTACCCTTGTAGTGTGCTTTGACAATATTCTGGTTTAGTTTGGTGATTTGGGTGTTAAAATCCTAAAAAGACTGTTTTTTGTATTGTTTGTGATGTTCTAAAAGGTCTCCACAAGTCGTTTAATAGTAAGGGATTTAGAGAGTAGTATTCATTGTTTAAGAGAGTATTTCGGTAGAGTCTAGGTAGATTTTTCAAAAGATCCTCTAAAAATACCCAAAAATAAGGGTATTTATAAACCAATTGTGAAATATAGGTCCCAGACAGCAACCCACACACGTGGGCCACTCAAAACCTATATCTGTCAGTCTTACCCATATACGTGGGCTGTACCCACACACGTAGGTATAAGCTATGCACGTGCCTTTTATGAGGTATGTGTATGGTTTGCCCCTGCGTATATATTTTAATGTTTGACACGTGTTTCAAGGAGGTTTTTAGATCGTTTTGGGCTTTTTGGGTTGATTTGGTATGTTTTTAGGGTTCTGGAGCTTCTAGTTTACCTTCAGTTTGGTTCGGAACCTTGAGGGCCTCACTGGGATTTTGAAGCCTTGGTTTGAAACCTTAAAGCCCTAGTTCCTAATCTTGGGTTTGGTTTTAAGATTAGAAACCATTTATGGTTGGTTCATAGTATAATTTGGTCTTTTAAGGCTTTGATTTACGGAACTAAAAGCACAATTTAGGGTCGATTAGGGCTTAGGGTTTTAGGTATCCTAGGTCTGCCAAACCCTAGTTGTCACCTTTTAATAATCTTATGACCCATATCACTCTAGGAGCATATTGTAGAGACCCTTTTTTAGGGTTTTGCCTGTTTCGTTAGCAGAGACTTTCATCATCAGACCATTTTAGGGATTGTCAAATCGAGTATCAACAATCCTTAACTAAACTTAATATTGAAAGGTAAATATGACAATATTAAGTTTCAATAGGCATTTTTACTTATTATTAAACTTAATAATATTTGTGTTAAATCCTTAAGTACGTATTTTCTCTCAAACTCAACATACTTGAACAATCATTCATTTAGTGTCCAAGTAATTGAAAGCATTAATAATAAAAATATAAACTCATATACAAAATGTAGAAAGAGATTGAAACAATAAATATAAGTTTAATACATCTTCAAGCTCTTAAGATAACTCTAACACTATTAAATCTAAAAGCACATGTTTAATTAATGAAAATTAAAGGCAACATAAATCTTCACAAACATCAAAATAATTATTATTAATTCACCTTTACCAATTTTTATTTATTCGCTCTATTTTTTGTATAAAAAAGTGCAAGTGGAAGTGGTAGTCACAATAGATCATAATATTTTTGTAACAGCCCCAGCCCACCCGCTTGAGATATTGTCCGCTTTGCTCACAGGCGAGCCCCAACTCGCAACCTGGAGCGCAAGGTTTTGTGGGCTACAACCCAAAACGAGTCTCAAGTGGAAGGCATCCACATCCTTATTATAAGGCATGGTTCGTTCCCCCTCCAAACCGATGTGGGATATCACAATCCACCCCCCTTAAAGGGCCCAGCGTCCACGCTGGTACAACGGTCCGGGCCTAGGCTCTGATACCACTGTAACAGCCCCAGCCCACCCGCTTGAGATATTGTCCGTTTTACTCACAGGCCAGCCCCAACTCGCAATCTGGAGCGCACGGTTTTGTGGACTACAACCCAAAATGCGTCTCAAGTGGAAGGTATCAACATCTTTATTATAAGGCATGCTTCATTCCCCCTCCAAACCGATGTGGGATATCACAATTTTGGTGAATCATAACCAAATATAGTTGATTTAAATAATATGATGGATAATTTAGAAGATAATAATCTAACACAAGAAGTCAAGAAGTCTATGTGGATGAAATTGCTTCAAATGCTTCACCAAATCAAGAGGGAGAAGAAAACTTTCCGTAACAATCTAATATTTTCAAAGTCCATTTTTAGAAGATATGAAAATTGGAGGGCTTATACGACATAATTTGAAAAAATTACAAATTCAAGGTTGGTGGTCGCTATAAAACATTTAGAAGACACTTGGAGACAAAGCATCCACAAATTAATGGAGAAAAAAGATAAAGTTAAATTATTAGGTGCATAACTTCCTCTTCCTCTTTGCAATCATTTAAATATAGTAATGAACAAAATAAAAATGAATTAGCAAAAATGATTACTATAGGATATTTATTTTTTATTTTTGGTGAAAATGTAGGTTTTGTTAATTATAGTCAAAAAAATATTAAATCCTTGATTTAAAAATATGCCTAAAAATACTATTAATATATATGTGTGTGTGTGTGTGTTGCAAAAATTATTTATGAATTTTAATGGACCTATTTCCATTTGTAGTGATATTTGGAGTGATCATAATAATTGAGATTAGAGAAATAACATAATAATAGAAATAAATAAGTAAAAGATAAACAACTATAATAAAAGAAGTGAAGCAAAGAAATGATAAATTAAGCATAAAATTGTAAATTAAGTATAAAAATGTAAAGAAAATGAGATTAGAGATAGAGGAAATAGCATTGTAGAGATTAAAGAGATGACAAATATGATAATATAAAATTAGAAAATAAAGAATAATAAATAAAGCATAAAATAGATAGGATTGGAAGTGGAGATTGCAATTAAAGAAAAATAAGAAAATAAATAGAAAATTAGATTAAGAATAGAAATAATAATAAAGAAATATGAAACAAATATAAAGCAAATAATGATACAAAAGATAATTTAAAGGAAGTTAATAATAAAATGAACATGAATATATATAAATTAAACATAAAAATATAGAGAATGAGAGATTGTGTGTAGAGATTGAGATTAAAAGCTTGATAATAAATGAACAATATATAATATTTGGACAATAAATAAAATGCTTAAAAAGTGAATTGCAATAAAAATAAATGTTAGTAGCTAGTAGAATTAGCAATGTTAGTAAAGTTAGTATTTGAGAGATTGAAAGTTTGGAGATTGAGTAACAAGTGATATATATGCAAAATGTATGAAAAAAATGCAAATGAATAATTCACATAAGTATTAAATAAATCCGGGATGCATACAAAAGATGATGAATGATGCAAGCTGGGGTATATGCAATATGCATATTAGAGATATAAGAATGATTCACATACATGGTAGTGATATGCAAAAGGCACATGATATGCATACAAACACATAAAAATGCATGAGGTGCAAAAATGCAAGAAACGAGAAAATTAGTTAGTAATAATAATCAATAAGAGAAGAAAATTTGTTAGAGAAAATAATCACATGATAAAACAAAGGAAAGTTGATTAGAAATCCATAAGAAGTATGAAAATAATGTATGACCCCTTTGAATACATCAATTTAATCAATAATGAACAATTGATGCTTCTAGGTAAACAAAATGAGCACAAAACAATAAATATGAAAAATACACAAATAAGAGCTTTAAAATACTCATTATTCACAAATTAGACTCAAGACTTTTACCAAAACAAATAAATGTTGGTTTAGATTCAATAAAAAGCACATAGATAACATGTAGGTCTTTAAGTAGTACTAATTCAACCATTAATAATCAATTAGTAATCCTAAGATCACAAAATAACCAAATAGTCATATAATGAACACACAATTAACAATAATAACCAATTAGACTCAAAAATTATCACAAACTAATTAACAAAAGTCAGAACAAAGGTATGCATACAAGAATCTAACTAAGAGACAAGAAATCAATACAAACGTACATATTACACACAATGTTTATGCACAATAATTAACACATGGTTCAAGGAACAAAATGCATAAAGAATGCATAATTAGGTCACTAAATTAGTAGTAATCAATTCACATACAACAAATCACAATCAAGAATGCATAATAAGCAACACAATGTTGATCATAAACTAAAAGCACAATCAAAATGAAAGAAAGTATATATAAAAAAAAAGAATAAGCTTTAAAACTAAAGATGAATATTAAAGAAAATATTTTAAAATGAAAATAAATTAGAAAAACATTAAATTTGATCATCCTAGGACCTTTACGACTCATTTAGATGATATGTAATGATCATAGAATGTATATGAGTCATTAAAACCATCATTGGAATCATTTTAAAGCAAGGAGTGCATGATTCGAAGGCTCAGACATGGATGGCTGGGTTTGCCACTTGTCTAGCTGAAATTCATAATGGATGGCCAAAATTTCAAGGTGGATAGCTGGCTGGCTGTTCATCAATCAAATCTGACTATCCCTCTTAGTGCACGAGTGAAAACTTGTCTTTTCTTGCAATAAAAATTGAAATTAAAGACCCCAAATCCAAGAAATAGAACCCTAGACGAAGAGAAGTGAGTATTAGAAAGTCTTTAGCCTCAGAATATGAGATTAAACTAACCAAAAACAAAGTTTGAATTGAAGAAATGGAGATTGAAAGCAAATAGGGTCAAGTGTGCACTAGGTTGAGTTTAGGTTGATTTGTGGTTGACTCTTGGTTGATGTGGGTTTATTTTTTTTATTTAATTTTTGTGTTGGGATTTTGAAGAGACTAAAGATTGTTTTTAAGTAGTGTTTAAACAAGAAATTGGTTAGGAATTAATGAGAGAAAGGTGAGAGAAAGAGGGTGGATGAGGAGAGTGTTTATTTTGGCATAATTTTGGGTATTTTTACTATTTTTCACTCATGTTTTCTCTCGCTAACTCAAGCTTCATGAATTTTCTCTCTCTTATCATTGGCTCTCCTCCCTAAAATGATACCTCAAACTTTCTATTTATAGACAAGGCTTGGTGGCGTAGTTGTAAATAAGTTACAACTAAAAGGGGTATTATTACTCACTAAAAGATAAAAGTATATGCTTGTACTAATCTTAATTTGACACTTGTCCAAGAATATTCTTAACTAAAATATTCTTTGCTTGATCACTACTGCTAGAAAATTGTGCATTATTTTATTACACTTGTGGGACACAATTTGACCACTAGAGGTCAAAATTTTGACTTTTGTCAAATAATTCATATTGACACACTGATGAAAAAATATCATATCATTGAATTATATGTAAAGGTTATATTTTAAATATTCATATTTAAGCATTAACATATATATATATATACACTCTTTTGCATGGAGTGACCACTTTACTCTAATAATCTAAAATGCAAAAAACAGTTTTTGATGATCCTATGGAATACACATATAAAATATGCTAGCTTTAAAAAATATATGCATAAGTCATATTTAAATGACAGAGATAAAGCATAATGAATGCAGAACTAGTTGCATATCAAGTGAGCATTCCAATTACGAGAACACAACATGTATCCTTTCCCCCAACCAAAAATAATCTTTGGCATAAGTAGATAATTCTAAATAGAAAAAGTCACCTCAGCTTCAGTTGCTTTGTTCATAATTGAAGGAACAACTTAATCAATGTAAAGTTCAACTAAAATGGGAAAAGATAGTATAAGTGGAAATTGACTTGAGTATCAACTCTAAGAGAAAAGAAAATAAAAAGAAATTGAATGGCCAGCTAACTGTCACACCTCGTCTCACATAGCTGGAGATGGACATTTAAAACCAATCATTAACAAACCATTTAATTAAGTCCAATTATATTATATTTGGAATTACTTATGCTAAAGGAATTGGAAATAATCTCTTAAAAATGTTTAATATTATTTATGTAGAGTATTTAGAAAATAAGAAATTTGCAATTTGATGTAATTATATATATATAAGAACTATAACATCAGATAATTGAGTAGTAGACGAAGTCACATTCTTCAAAACTAGATTAATACTCTTTTTTTTTTATACTAAAAATATCATAGTGAATATTACTAAAGTAGTATAAAACATGTTTACAAACAATTGCTTTACATATAGTCTAGCCACCACTATTGACTTCAGTTTACATACTTTTACAATACTTATCAAACAAGATTAAGAAACAAAATACAGGGCTTCTCTAACAAGGATGTTTGCCAACCTTACTTTGACTTCTATCCACACTCACTCAACTCTGATCACTAACTATCAAGCCCTATTATCTGAAAATGTTTATAAAACAAAGTAAAATGAGTACAAAAATACTCAATGAATAGATATTTCAAGTAGAAAATAATGTGGTCAAACCAAACACGATAATTTTCTCAAATTAGCATACTAAAGTAATTAAAATCAAATTACAATCCACTTGAAATATCAAAGTCATTCTTGCTTTTAAACTTATACAAAGCTTAGCCAAGTAAAACACATGCCTTTACAGACATTAATACAACCTTTCGTATGTATTAACCACCCCTATGACAAGCATTAAAACCCGGCTATAACATACAGGCCATCAAAAACTCACTCTCTAGGTACACTTGAAGGCTAACCCTTTGACTACATTAGCATGGAACGACCCTTCTCCCTTCATTGTCCTACAATCAAGTGCCCTGTTGTTTATTGCGCAATAATAACCAACACAATCTCAAATGTACATATATCATCTCAGCACATTCGAAAACTCATATAGGGTGTTAATACATAGACCAAATGCCATTTTCACCAAATAATCAATCAAAATAATATTATCTCATTTATGGTTTAATAAGCATTCAAAATCAACAATCTTCATCATAATTCAAAGAAGAGAAAAACCATATAAAGCATAAGATTATTTAAATCACCAAGTAAATAAAATGACTTCAAATCAAGTTATAAAACAAAGCATATATTAGTAGTAATACACTTAACTTGCACACTTGAAACCGTTATTGTTTCAAAACTTAAATGCTTCAAGATAATTCAAGTAGTAACCAAACTGAATTGAAAAATTTATTACACATCATTTCAGATTCACAAAACATCATTAAAAGCTCATTTTCTTGATGTTATAAAAAGAGTTTAAGGGCTTGAACATGTACTCACAAAATAGCTTTCAAAACAAACACAACTTGATCATCGATTTGCTCAGTTTGCACCACCACTTTCCTTGCCTTTTCCAGCACCTAAAACATGAAATTTTATTTAAAAATCGTCAATATAATTATCTCACATACTGATCTAACCATGCAGCCCCCAAATGATATGCAAAATATGCAAACTAACTCAATTCCACAAATCTGACTCATTTACTTTAGAAGGGCTATTTACAGGCCTAACTTAGAAAAATTGTAGAAAAGGAACTTGAAGCTCAAATTTCAATCGGTCTTGTATTTATATGTGTACTAAATTTTGTAAAAATTTCACTTCATTTGGACAATCACAAAAAGAGTTATAGATATCTAAACACAACCAGGTCAATTTCTCAGGCTGATTGAGCATTAAAATGTTTTCTCATTTTAAACTAATATAAAGACTGAATCAGATCGAGCTCAAACAAGAACAGTTTTATATAACTCTTCAAAGTTTCCATATCATCAAAGAAAATTCAATTTGAAGCTTCCTATCTCAAGAAATGATCAAAACAATAGGATTGATAAACCAGAATTCCCAAACCCGAGAACAGCAGCTTATAAACCCTAGATTAAATCAACCAAAACAATAGAACTACTTACCAATTCAATGATTAAAGCCTTTAGGGATGAAAATTTCAGCCTGAAAAGTGCTTTGGAACATCAAATTTCACTTGCAAATCTAACCTAAATTTAGAGAAGTAATCGGCCCCTTTGAAGTTCTTTCCTTTCTCCTATTTTCTTCTCTCCTTCCTTAACATCTAAGGCTCCCCACTAATGTCCATGAATTAAAGAAGATTCCAGAATTAAAGTGGATAGATAAGATTGCAAAATACTCATTTTTACCCTTAATGAAAAGCTAACATTGCCTATTAACTCTCAAACTTCCAATTGTTCATTCTAGGACATTTATTTGTTTCAATTGAGTCCAAATCATCCTAAACTTTTTAATTCTCATTCTTCACTTTATTTTTATTTCAAATCCCTTTTATTCTCATAATTTCGCTCATTTTGAGTGTCATCAAAATTCAAAAATTCTTACTCTTTGATTGAGTACAAGTCATGGCTTAACTCGATACACTAGTCTAACTATATATACTAGCTTATTCTTAAATTCAATCAATATATATGTAAATGCAATGCATTATGAATGTAAATTTACCTATAATTAGGGTACGGGTGTGACACTGACCATCATGAATATCTTATATAAGTTGCTAAATTCAAATTGATGGCAATTTGATTTAATCCTAGCATTTTTATATACATGCATACCTTTCTTTCTTTAACTTTATGCTTAAAATAGGATTGTCTAACTGCCAAAAACAAAAATAAATAAATACAACTAACTAATCAATTAATTAGAGCACTGTCCCTTCATGGATGGTACTTAATTTGAGTTTAAAGGAATGAACATCTAATTTTGCTCGTCTGGATATATATCTCTGGAATTTTCTAACAGATTTAGATTTAGAAAACCCCACCATATCCACATCCACATCCATAGGCTGCTATTTCTGCTCTCCCTTGTAAATATTAGGTTTCTCAAAAGTCTTCATTAAATCATGGGCATGGACGGATGGTTGAGCGACTAATAAAATCGGAGAAATTCTAGTCTTCTTACAGCGACGGCTAACCTTCTTTGAGGTGTTTTGGAGGGCTAGGCTAGCTTTGACAGATAAAATAACCATATCAGAAGGTTTCTCAAATAAAAAATAAGATAAAGAAGAAGAAGACCTGTAAAATCACTATTAAGATAAGGGACCAAAGTGCGTAAATATTTTTTTAGTTTTTAGGCACATGTGTAAATTATGAAAACTAGCGGTATTTTTGCTGTTAAAGTAAGTTTTTAGGGCATTTTTGTAAAAATTCTTTATTCCTATAATTAAACAAAACCCGATAAGTAAAAGGTGTGTATGCCACCTTAGCTAGAGCAATGCATACTTAAACAAGTATAATGCCCACCTAAGCACTAGCTTTTTGCATGCTTTATGCATGTGTGAGTGACACCTAGGATGGTCCTAAGCATGCAATCATGCTTAAGCTTTGCTTAAGTTAGTGAAGGATGTAGAGAACATCTAAAAGAGTAAGATAGAAAATTCTGTCAAGAGTTAAGTGTTCTTCTCCTTCATCTCCTCTCCTAATGTGTGTAGAGAGAGACATTCAAACACAAGTGTTGTGTTTATACACATAATACAAGGCCATCTATAGTTACATCAATATTGTACAAGGGTTGTACAAGGTTCATTGATTCACATACATCCAAGGGAGGTTGCATCAAGTCTTACACATCCAAGCTTTCAAAGGAGTCCTAACAAGAGTTTGGGTTAATCAAAGGAGGAGCTTGCAGGTAGATCTCCATCAAAGCTTGGAATTAACTTGATGTAGTTCATGTGTTTTAAGCTAGAGGCTTTACACTTGTAGAGCTTGGAGCTAGTAGATTCATAATTGCCTCAACTAAAGCTTATTGAGTGTGATACTGACATTTGGAGTTTGTACGTGTTACATAAACTCTTAAATGTAAATTTTTTGCTTCATGATTTACTTTGTGGTTGAAATAATATTGTCTATTATGCATGCATGTTGGGTAGCATAAATAGTTTGTGGTGTCATCTTGTTTTATGAGATTTCTATCTTCATGTAAGGGTTGCATGCTTGAACATTTTTGAAATTCATCACATCTGAATTTGTGTTCACCACATGTTTTCGCTTGAGCCTGATATGTTGCATGCAATTGATGTTGCATTCCTTTCAGCACAACCATGCATTTTTGAAGCATAGTTATGCTTGAATATCAAAAATGGTTTTCTAAGGTTGCATGACCATGCACACAACTGCGTAAGGCTTTAATATAGTTGTGAACACTGGAAATCAGCCTTACATTACTTATAACTTCTATAGTGAACATTTTACATACATTCAGCATATTTTAAAGCATATTTCATGTCCTTAAAGAATCATTTGATTCAAGAATCATTTAACAATAAATTGTTAAATTATGTGCACAAATAATTGTCGATTTGATGCTTCATAAGTCTCAATAAGATCAATTAAGAATTTGAGCCAAACAAAAGTGATAATAACCAACTTTATTTGTAGTAAAGATTTGGAGAAAATAACATTAGGAATAGCAATTTCCTAGGTCATTAAGTTGCTCAAATTAAAATAATAAGAGCAAGAACTCAATGTGGCATAAAAGAATTCAAATGAGATAATTCAAAATGAAATGTTCACTCACAATTTTCTCCAGTTGTTCCTTGCCTTTTCTAGCTTTAAAGGACTCTCTATTCTACCCTACACAAGTTCCTAAATATAGATTAATATCTTGCTAGAAAATCTATGCTTAATGAAAGTTATATCCTATACAAGTTCAAGAAAAATTTTTAACTTGCTAAGTAGTATGTTAAAAATTCTGTTATGGATCAGCTTACCTACCATGAAGATAAGCATGATGAAGATGGCAAGGATAGATTTCATGAAGAGTCTAATCCAATTAGCATGCCTCAAGGTCCTATAACAAGGTCTCAATCTAAGAAGCTTCAAAAAGCCTTAGTCCATCATCTACAAGGATTGGTGAATTCGGCCATTGAAGGATTACATGGACATCAAAG
>CATIWK010391189.1:0-14512 GCA_949634005.1 Mallotus japonicus
CCAGTTCATTCTCTACCTCGCGTTCTCCTCTACTCTACGTTTTTTTTTTAATCAAAACACAAAAGGACCAAACTTTAACTATTTAAATCATTTCTCACCACAATATATATATATATATATATAACAATTAATTTAAATTTAATACAATTACACAAATAATAATAATCAAATAAATAATCAAATATTAATTTAACACTAATTAATCCCAAAATAATAATAATATTATTAAATAATATATAACATAAAAAATTAACTTTAATTTAAATTTACTACTAAGTCCAAATAATAATAAAATAAATATTAACTCTCGAAATAAATTTAATTTCATAAATAACCAAACATCACGATTTAATAAAATAAATAAATAAAATAATAATAGTGTAAAATAAAAATAATTATTAACACTGCAAATCTCAATATTAAGTTTTAAAAACTTATAAAAATTCATGTTATCACAATCTTCCCCCCTTACAAAAATTCATCCCAGAATTTCAAAGAAAAGAAAGGGATACAAGAATTCATCGAGGAAAAAGATAGGGGTACGCTACTCGCATCTCAGCTTCTGTCTCCCACATGTACTCTTCCACGTTGTTGATCCTCCACAACACCTTGACCATCGGGATCTACTTCAACTGCGTTGGATGCTTGAGCATTCTGCTGAGTGAGAGTGAAGACTCTGGCCTGTCCTCGACCTCCCTGCTGGCTGGTGGAAGCCTGACTAGGACCTCTCGCACTACCTCTGCCTCCTCTACCTCGCCCTTACTGGGCAACAAACTGTGAAGTACTCGGATACTGCGCTGGAGGTGGCTGATACGGAGCTGGAGCTACACTGCCAACAGAATACTATGGAAACTGCTGTTGCTCATACCCAGAATTAGGACATGCTCTGGCAAAATGTCCCGTCTGTCCACACCAAAAATAGGTCAATGGAGTCATGTAACAGGGCCCCTGATGGACTCTCCTATACGTCTGGCAGGCACTGGCTACTGATCTTGTGCTACCATACCCTGAACTCTGACCACTGCTGCTACTGGTGGCACCTGACCCAAATTCGACTAGCCTGTGAACTCCACTGCGGCTATGTCTCACACTCCCATAGTATCTAGGCTGCTGTCTCTGACCCTACTGAACTGAGCCTCTCTACTGACTGTTAGACCCAATATGAAAAGTAGAGTATGGAGTGTTATGAAATCCTCCTGTCTGTAAACCTCCCATCTAATAAAAATATGGCATAGCTCCCTGTCTAACCAGTCTCAACTCTATCTCCTTGGCCAACTCTATTACAGACTCGAGAGTAAGGCCTGAAGTGGGCATCCCAGCGAATGCAGATCCTAACTCAGTGACATATGTCGTAACTGCAAAATAGGTATCTCTCATCAAATCCCCAGCGTACCAACCCAGCCTGAGAAACTCTCTAGTATACTCCTCGACTGATCTGTCTCCTCTGGTGATGCTGGTTAGTCTGAGTCTGTAGCTGATATCCTGCCGACTCTGATCTTCGCACGGGAACAACACTTTAGAGGGGCAACGCTAAAGATGGCGTTTATGAGTGGCCAGTATCAACTCCAATTCTTACTTTCTCCTGTGTTAAAACATCGACATCCAATTGGCATCATCGCCTAGGTCATCCACCATATCCTATTCTCAAACACATCCTTTCTACCCAAAACGTTGAGTCAAGTTCATCTATGTCAACCAATTTTTCATGTAATGATTGTCTTTGTAATAAGAGTCATCAATTGTCTTTTTCCAAGTCCACTCTTGTCACTACAGATCCACTTGAAATTATATTTTCAGATGTTTGGACTTCGCCAGTTTACTCAAATGATGGTTTTAAATACTATGTACTCTTTATTGATCACTTCACTAAGTATATTTGGTTTTACCCAATCAAAGAAAAATCAGATGTCAAACAACAAAAATTAGATGTCAAACCAGTTTTCATCAAATTTAAAAACCTTTTTGAACAATACTTCACCAAAAAAATAAAAAAATTATACTCTGACAATGGTGGAGAATACATAGCCCTTGCAAAATTTCTTGCAGACAATGACATCTCACATCTCACCACCCCACCTTACACACCTCAACACAATGGCTTTTTCGAAAGAAGACACCTTCACATTGTTGAAACAGGACTCACATTACTCTCACATGCATCCATTCCTTTAAGTTATTCGAATTATGCCTTTGCGACAGCGGTTTACTTAATTAATCGTATGCCCACTCCCACTCTCAATCTTTCCTCTCACTACGAGAAAATTTTTGGGACTTCAACCAACTACTTCAAACTTAAAATTTTTGTTTGTCTTTGTTACCTATGGCTTCAACCATACACCACTCATAAACTACAGTCTCATTCAAAACCGTGTGTCTTTATAGGCTATTCCTTAACTCAAAATGCCTACCTTTGTCTAGATCCTACAACTGATAGAATCTATGTATCTCATCATGTCAAGTTTGTTGAGAACTTGTTTCCTTTCACCAATAAGTCACAAACATTACCTCATCCCCAATCCACCACCATCACTTCTTGGATACCTCCACCGCTCTATATTTCAGCACCAACCTTGCTACAGCCACTCAGTTCATCATTTGCAGTTGCTGCTCCTCCATAGTTAAATAGCGAAGATCCATCAAGAACTACGTTAACCAATCCTACATTAGCTCTAAATGTCACCAACCTACAAAACTCCATACAACAACCACTCTTTTAACCCAACCAGCAACCTGCCCATACAATGACCACCCGAGCAAAGAACAACATTCATAAACCATTGAAAAAGATGAACCTCCACATCCAACTAACCAAAATCAAAGACCTTGAACCAACCACTGTGACCCAATCACTAAAAGACCATAAATGGCGTGAAGCTATGTCACAAGAGTATGATGCTCTAGTGAAAAATAGAACATAGGAGTTGGTGTCACCTGATGCCAATCAAAATTTAGTTGGATGTAAGTGGATTTTTTGAACTAAATATAAGTCTGATGGCTCTGTTGACAGGTTAAAAGCCCGTTTGGTAACAAAAGGTTTTCACCAAAGACCTGGTATAAATTACATTGAGACCTTCAGTCCGGTGGTAAAACCAACAACGATTCGTTTTGTGATCAGTATAGCTATGAGTCATGGTTGGTCCATCAAGCAACTTGATATTAACAACATATTTCTACAAGGGCATCTCTATGAAAATGTGTACATGCCTCAACCACCAGGATTTGTAGACAAAGATCACCCAACTCATGTGTGCAAGCTTCGAAAGGCAATTTATGGCCTAAAGTAGGCCCCGCGAGCATGGTATCAAGAACTCAAAAAAATTTGTTCTTTCATTTGGTTTTCATAACTCATATGCCGATGCATCTTTATTTGTCTTTGATCATAGTAGAAAGCTCCTTTATCTCATAGTTTATGTTTATGTTGATGATATCATCCTTACGGGTAATGATACGGGTTTCATATCTCAGTTTGTGAATGCTCTTGCTCACCAGTTCTCCATCAAGGATCTTAGACCGTTGCATTATTTTATAGGTGTAGAAGTGGTTCCTAACAATCAAGGTGTGCTGCTATCATAAAGAAATTATATACAGGACATCTTACGACAAACTCAAATGCATGAAGCGAAATCTGTCCAAACACCAATGCCAACCAATCCCTTACTCACATTGCAATCAGGTTCTTCTTTATCTAATCCATCTCAATTCAGAAAGGTAGTAAGAAGTCTTCAATATTTACTCATCATAAGATCGAACGTCACATTTGCTATAAATAAATTATCACAATACATGCACTGTCCAACAACTGAGCATTGGTCATATGTCAAACGGCTATTGCGTTACTTGCTCGGAACTATAAATGATGGCCTGTAAATTTACAAAGATTCATCTCTAAGCTTACATGCTTACTCAGACGCCGATTGGGTAGGGGATAAGGATAACTTCACATCCACTGGTGCTTATGTTGTTTATCTTGGTAAAAATCCCATTTCTTGGAGCTCCAAAAAGCAAAGGACTGTGGCTAGATCATCCACGGAGGCAGAATACAGGTTTGTTGCCAACACTGCCTCTGAACTACAATAGATTTGCTATCTCCTATTATATTTGGGTATTATACTTTCAAGTTGTCCAGTCATATATTGTGATAACGTTGGTGCTAATCAATTATGTTCCAATCCAGTTTTCCATTCCAAGATGAAACATGTTGCTCTTGATTATCACTTTGTCAGAGATTAGGTTCAGAGTGGCGCTCTACGTGTTGCACATATTTCGTCGAAGGATCAAATTACAGATGCACTTACCAAGCCTCTTCCACGCCATCAATTTCTACAACTCAAATCCAAGCTTGGACTACTCTCTCGGAGTCCATCTTGAAGGGGCATAACAGATGACTGATTCTACTCTAATTGATTTGACTCATTCATTTTATCTTTGTATTATTTTTAAACTTGTCTAACAGCTGTCTATAGAAGTTAATTTTAACAAACTTGATTTCCAGATTTTGTAAACAAACTCAGTTACAAGTTGTGTATATATATTCATTATTTTTAATGAAATGGTAAAGTGAGTTTTATCATCTCCTACTCTATTATCCAATAGATTTATTGGATGGTCTCGTTGGCATGTATTTAGTTGGAATTATATCCAGAAATTTGCCAATTATGAGTTGGACGATTTAATCATTCAAATATTTAACCGGGATCTTCAAATATAGTGAATAATCAAATTCCTATTGAAATAAAATTTAATTTAATGTAATTTAGGTAGAATCAATGAAATGACATCAATTCGAATTCTAAATTTTTGAATTAAGAGAAATCAAAATTTCTTACTAACAGCGAAGACGTTAAACACCACAATTTCACATCGGAAATAAGTGATTTTCTATTAAAAAAAAAGAAAAAAAATTAATAAGCTATTATTAGTATTAAAGCGTTGACATTTGGATTGCGTAGGCAAGCGAGACTTCCACTCAAAGTACTTGGCGAGCTCTAATACAAAAATTAACTCTTTTAATTTTTTTTCTTGTTTTCAATTTTTTGTCAGTTTTTTAATTCATTCTTTTTTTAATGGACATGCTGTAGTGGGTCCCTCCTAGTGGAGTGGAGCCCAAATGTTTAAAGATATAAAACAAAAAAAAAATTAAAAAGTCAATTTCGGTGCAGCCATAAAAGAAAAAAATTGTCAAATTTTTTTTTGTTTCCTTCTGTATGCAAATGCCTATATAAAGGCATGGATGGGCAGAGGGAAAAGGTGCAAAAGTGCAAACGAGCTGAAGAAAATTAAAGTGAGGAGCTCGTGAAGGAAAAATTAGCCAAAGTAATTTTTAGCTTAGTGAGAGTAAGAGAGTTTTAAGGTTTGAGAAATTTTTCTCAAAGGGTTAGTGACAAAATAGTGAGGAAATTATTTTGGGGTGTGGGAAACACTTTGAGTGCCACTATTTTGGTGAGATTTTGTTATTGTATACCTTTAGTGTTAATCTAGAGAAGACTCTCTCTTGTACCTACTATTTTTATAGTGGAAGAATTTTTCCGAGTTTCTCCCGTGGACGTAGCCCAACACTAAGGGTGAACCACGTTAAATTTTGGTGTCATTTTTATTATTTATATGGCAGGTTTTACCGCCTATTTGATTAACCAATTGGCTGGTTTAACCGCCTATTTTATTCACTTGTTGTCCGGTTTGACCGCCTCCATATATTTATTTGCTTGATTATTTCTGCAGTAATTTTATTTTGTCTCTGTGAATATTATTCCGCTATGCCAACACTGTCAATTTTCCCAACATATATATGGAAATGGAATCTAGAAAAATTAATTTTGTGAAGACTGTGTTACATTTTTTATCTCCATAATAGAAGGGGCTCCATCAAATGAAAGAGAGAAATTTAGTAAGTTTACAGTTTTGCAATGAGAATACTTCAGGAATTATTTTCCATTTTCTCCAGGATGGTGTAAAATCCACTAAAATTTGGAGTGCATAAAAATGTGGATGAAATAATCTTACCAACAAGTTTGATGTTTATATTTTCTACCAGCCATTCTGCCCCCATCACTCATGAATCACATGGCTTGTATCGAACTGAGGTTTGAACATAAGCTTCCTGAGATGGAAATAAGTTTAGATGAATATTGTTCATGTCAGCACTTCTCTTCAATTCTTCCAACAAATAATAATGTAGATCAAGGCACCTCTTGGTCTCCATGATATGTGGACTCAACCAAACAAACTATGGCAAATTTGCATGTGTCAATGATCGAATGGAAGATATTTTACCTGTCTATATTTAGTGTTCTAAATAGCACACGGCGTACACCTTTGGGAATATTCATAACTTTAGCTGTAAGATAAGGTTTGTCACATCCGTGCCAAAAAAAAAAAAAAGAAATTTTGTTTCATAATATAACTAATAAATTGAGATTAAAAATATGTATATATCTATATATTAGGAACTAGAGGTAGAATAGGATCTTGTTGAAGTAAAAAAAAAAAAGTTTGGATTTGAACTTAATTGTAATTAAAGGAAACTTGAGGATTAAAGTGAAGAAAAAGGACAACGGATGCAGGTGTCATTTTCTTAGAGTCTTGAAGTGTAATTCTAGATTTTTCTTTGGAGAATATCTTCTCCTTTAAGCCTTTCTCCACCGTTGATAGAAAAAAAAAAAAAAAAAAAAAAGCATAGCAGAATAGAGGAAGGAAGCGAGACCGGTGAGTGAACTCCACCAATCCTATAGCTTGTCTTCGAACATTTGTTTTTTTTTATTAAAAGGCTGGAGTTCAGAAATCAGAAACGCACCCAAGCATCTCAACTAGGTTGACACACTCTTAGCGTTGGCATCACCCAAGCATCTCATCACTTCGAACATTTGTTGCTTGCTGCAATTTGTTGATTTTGCTGTCATTTCTTTTTGTGATGTTTAAATGCCTGTGAACAATTCTGCTTGTTTGAGTTCGGTGTTCTTAATATTTCCCTTCTCTTCTCTGAAATCTGATTCTTGGATAGACTCGAAAACTTTTCAAATTGTCTATTTTGAACAACCTTGAACCTTATAATTTTTTTTGTCATTTATTTGCTGCTGAGCTATGTTGAATTTGCTGCTAAATTCTGATTCCTAAACAGCCTTAGAGTTCATTGTTTCTTGTGTTATTTCCTTGGAAACTTGGTTATATAGTTTCCTCTTGAATCATGTTAGAATAATTCCTCTTGAATCACCATAAATTTTATAATCTTGTAGCTAATTAAGTTGTTGTTATACATGTTGAGTTTAGTTGCAGAATTTTATGGAGAAGAAGTGTGGAATGCAACCTGAATAGTTTAATTAAAAGTAGCTTAAAATAGAACAAGGAAATAAAAGAGAAATGCACTTGCCGAATTAAATATGTAATTTACCAATATATATACATATATAACAGAACCAAATGGACTCTGTTCAATGCTGCAAGTTCTTTATAAAATGACCAACTTTTAAATTCTGAATTTTTGAACATTTTGTTGGAAATTCTTAAATTCTGATTTAACTTCATTCTATGTAATTGAATTCTTATAACTTTTTCTTGGTTTTGGTCCTCAAACTAGTTTGAAACATTTTTATTGTTTACTAGGAACTGGTTGTTTGTGGAATCTATGATATGTTGACCTTAGTGGTATTCTTTTCTAAAATTAACTTTTAAACTATGTCCTTGTGGAATAATTTGTGAATTCCCAACTCTTTTTCTTCGCTATAAACTTAAAGCTTACCTTGGTTTGTTCCTTTGTTAAATGAATTTAACTCTTGGTGAACGATGACTTCTATTGCTTTTGGCGTTCTTATTTTGGCCAACTATCTGAGAAATATTTAACGAGAAAAAGCTTTGCAAACTTGATTCTTAGTCTATGGAATCTTACAAAAAAAAGGGGGATTTTGATAAACTAAAGCTAAAAGTTTCTACAAATGGGAAAGTGATGATACATACATATATATATATATATATATATGGAAAATAAAGGCTACTTGATAATCAAGTACCAAATAGAACAAAGTTAAATACAACTAACCACCTTCATATTTAGATCAGTTAATTGATTTAATAAATTTTAAGTTTCTATGGAAATTTTGAAGAAGAGAAGAATTAATAATAATAATAATAATAATAATAATAATAATAATAATAATAATAATAATAATAATAAAATTAATTATAATATTTAATTTAATAATATTATGAAATAATGCTATGATAATTAATAACAAGTAAAAATGCTTGCATGCACCCTTGCCAAGTGTTGAGTATATAATTTTAAAGGGCGAAACAAGGTAACTTATGTATAATTAAATAAGTAGAAAATGTATTTTCCATAAAAGTATATATGATGAAGAGAAGCGAATATTGATAATGAATTGCTGGCTCAGATGAGCATTTGATGCAGAAAATTTTTTGACCACAAGTGCATGTGTTATAAGAGATAGTAAGTCCATGCCTGGGGTATGGCAGGGTCAGTGAATTGGCAAGTGTCTGGGACACAACCTTTTATCATGTGAGACAAGGAATGAATGGAATGTTTGATACGGCCGTGTTGTGATGTGATTATTTTAAGTCCTTGGGACAAGAGGCTCATGATCCTTTGGGGTATATCGGGCAACATTATATTGAAATTGAGTCGTATGCATACTGATGTGTATTACCTTCAATGTGGTGTGAGTACTAGCCACACTGATATCTGCTTATACATGCTGTACAGTGCTCTAAATCTTATGAGAATATTTCTAAAAAAATTTTGAGAATTGAACTGGATTGTGAATCCTTTTTATATGTATTCAATGTATTATAAAGTTCAATCAAATGTTATTTTAATTATTAAAATATTAAGTATTGTTGGAAGATGAGCTTGAGCTCAAGAAAGCAAATTGCACAGCTGAATTGTACGAAATATTTTATTATGCATTTTATATGCTATCAAGCTTAATAAAATATTATGTTAAAATTAAATGATTATCTATTGTTGGGAAGTGAGCATGAGCTTGAGAAAGCAAGTTGTGCAGGTATGACTGAATTATACAGAAAAATTTATTACGTTAAAACTACGTAAGAATTATTGTAAGTCACCAATAATTCATATGTAGTTTTTTTTTTAATATAAGTTTACAAAGATTACTAATAAACACAATTTAATAATAAAATAACTATTCGTGGTGCTCTTTTTTATTTGAATTATTGCATAGTGTTCCTTCCCTTTATGAGTAAATTTTCTTGATTGGTCTGTCTAAATATTTTAGCGATATTATCCTTTTACTCTTAGTCTATTCACTCACTGAGTATTTTCTTGTGAAAATACTCATCACTCTCTTTTTTTTTTCCAGAGTAATTAGTTTTTTGTGGGTAACTGTACGAATTGCAGCTTGAGGTGCATGGAATCATCTTAGAGACAAGGTTATCACGAATGGCTAATTTGTGAATATGAAGTGTATGGAAACAATAATCATAAAGCTGATTATGAAGTCTTATAAAATTTTGGTTTTATGTATATATAGTTTGGAATAGAATTTATAAAATAAGTATATTTGATAATTATGTAGTTGCCTTATAAAGGGAGCTGTTTGTTTTAAAGGTGTAGTTAAGTTATGTATGATTACAATGTTAGTTAGATAAATATTTATGAATGTTTAAATTTAGTTCAGAAGTGATGCTCATTCACATATGTGCTCGAGTTAGGTGGGCTAGGGTTATACATGTCTAATGAGAGTGTTGGTGGGAAGGGGTGTCACAAGTAAGCTCCGGTTGGAAGTGCCACCATAAAGGTATCACAGCACACATTTGAGTGCTTTATAGTGAATTTCAGTGGGTTGATGCACATATTGGCATAATTTATTTATAAAAAAAAAAAAAAAAAAAAAAGATAAGTCTGGGTGAGTTAAAGTCATGTATTGCAACCTGCCACAAATTATTCTATATTTGGTTGCATCGTCATTAGATAACAGCGTACAAGTATACTTTGAAAGAGTTCATCCTGCGACCATCAGTGTTGGATAAGGTTTTGAATTGGCCATTTTGGTGCTTTATAAAAGATCTTGAATGTGAGATTACTGAGACAATAAAACTCCATTCGAACATGACTGTACTTGTATTCCAAAGAAGTAATGCAAAGGACCTGAATCCGGAAGAGCAAAGGCCTTTGATAGGCTGTCAATGAGCGAATCAATTGTTTGGAATTGTTGCCTGTGATGATAAAATCATCAACATAGACAAAGAGAAAGCAAATGTTAGAGTCTTATTTATAGAAAAATAGTGAAGAATCCACACTAGAGCCGACAAATCCAATAAAAGTGAGAAAACAGCTGAGTTTTTGATACCAAGCCCATGGTGCTTGTTTAAGATCGTAGAGGGATTTGTTTAACTTATAAACATAATGTGGATGTTGTTTGTCACCAAATCCTTGTGGTTGTACCATGTAAACAGTCTCCTGTAATTCCCCATTCAGAAAAGCATTACTAACATCCAATTGCCTTTGTTGCCAATTCTGAGATAATGCAAGAGATAAAACCATGCGTATAGTCTGTGGCTTAACAAGCAAACTAAAAGTCTCAGTATAATCCAGCCCATTTTCTTGTATATAACCCTGAGCAACCAAATGAGCTTTCAATCATTCAATGGTGCCATCTACTTTCCATTTTATCTTCTAAATCCATCTATTTCCACCAACATTGTCGGATGATGGAGGTGGTATAAGAACCCAAGTATTGTTTTTATACAAGGCTTGCATTTCATTGATCATAAGCCTTTGGCAAAGGAAGTTTGTTCATGAATATGAGAGGTTTTAGTGATAGTGGTTTGGGTGTGATGTACTATTGGTTTTCGGTGCATGCTGGAATTTTGAAGTGTCATGTGATGGGTACGTTGTGGTTGAATTTGTTGTGAGTTGGGTAGGGACTATTGATTATGTAAATAACATATAGATTAATCCCTTCGGGGCTAAAAACAGAATTAGTTGGATAGGATGTGTTGGATAAGGAGTTTTGGTCAAGTGAGATTTCTTTTAAATGTGAAAGATATTCTTAGGAGAGACTTGGTGACCGAAGCAAGGAGTTAGAAGAGAGAGAGGTGATAGAGTTTGAAGTAGAGTTGGAATAAGTACCTTGGTTAGTTACGGAAAAAGAGAGCTGGTGTGTAATGTGTAGCCATGGACTTGATTGTATGTTAACTGGCAGGCTATCACTTTTTTTTTTTAAATTCGACACTTGATTGAGTGGGAAAAAATTTTCATCAAATTCTTCATGTCTAGTAATATAAATTTTTCTTGTATCTTTGTCCGAACACCTATAGCCTAGATGATGAGGTGAATATCCAAGGAAAACACATTGTTTTAACCGAAAAGAAAATTTATTTTTATTATAGGGTCATAGCAAAGGATATATGGCCTAGCCAAAGACTTGAAGAAAAGACTAATCGGGAATTTTGTGAAACAAAAGTTGATATGGCATTTTATTGGCTAGTGAACTAGTAGGAAGTCGATTAATTAGAAACTGCAAGAACATCACTTTATTTAAAAACTGCAAGAACATCACTTTTGCATTTAAGAGGATATATCCAGGTAAAAAGAGAATAATCATCAATAAAAATTACAAAATATTTAAAACTAGAAAAAGAACATAAGGGTGCAGGACCCCATACATCTAAATGAATCAGTTGCAATGGCGTGGTACTACGATGATTTGTTAAATGCAAAGGGACGCGATGAAGTTTGCCCAAACAACAAGCTTCACATTTATTTTATCTGATGAACAAGGAAATTAAAAATTTTGAACCAACTATCGAACGGTAGAAAAATTGAGATGCCCTATTCTTGCATGCCAATCTTCCAAACTTGTAAGATATGCTGCAACATTCATGGATTTAGGAGGTAAAAATCCTGCAATTTGTAGAGACCCAGTTCACTTATTCCCCGAAGAATCGTCTTCTTGGATACCTGATCCTTAACAAGACAATGGTCATCATGAAATTCAAAAAAATATTAAATTTCTTTACAAAATTTTTGAACAAACAACAAGGGTTTAATAATGGATGGAACATGCAAAATATTATTTAAAGCAAGGTTCTTTAATGGAGTAAGGAAATTGCGATGATCAATATGTGAAATACTAAGACCATGACCATTACCAACCAATATATTCTCCATACCTTTGTATTCAGTGGAAACATTCAGACAAGACAATTCCAGAATGACATGATGAGTAGCACCGATATCAGGATATCATTCAGTTGAAGACACAAATGATGGTATAGAGAATAAGCTTGGTTGGGACTGTATTTCAATAGATTTGCAATAGTTCCTTCATGAGAAGTAAAAAATTGTCTGTTGTTAAACGGAACAGGTGACTGATTGTGAGGATCCATATTGGAATTGTGGCAATGACAACAGGTGAGGCTGTATGGTTTTTGAGTCCATAAATTTGACAAGATGTTGAGTGAAAACCATGACGACCTCCTCTTTGTGCTGATTGGGTGTAATTAAAAACAATCCTAGAAGTGGGTATCTTATTTGGGAGAGAAGAGTGCTGCATCAATTCACCGAAGCTACCTGAGGTTGTTGAGACTTCAACAACAATTCATAAGCAACGAGTTGGCCATGTAACTTATTGAAGGAAATAGAATCCGTGCATTTTTGCAAACCACCAATGATACCATTAAAATCATATCGATCCAAGCTTCCGAAAAATTATTGCATTGAATTCAAAAGGAGATATACATTGACCAGCCAAAGTCAGTGAATCCGCAATTGTTTTGGCTTGATAGAGGTATTGGAAAACAGATTTATCATTTTTAGATAAATTGTGGAGTTCAATATGAAGTTGAATTCGTTGAGCATGGCTAACAACCTCATAGGCTGTGGTTCAGGCTTTCCATACTTCTGAAGCAAAGTTAAGGCCAATGAGTTGAGGATAAGTTTCCTCAGTGATTGATGAAAGCAACCATGAAAATAGAAGTTGATTTGTTAAACCAAGTAGTATACTCAGGATTGACAATTGGTTGATTTGTGGAGGAATCAATAATTTCTTTTGAGGGGGAGGTTCTGTGCCATTTACGATGCCATGAAGGTTATAATAGTTAGAGAGGGGTAAATTGCAACTTCCAAAAATGTAATTCTTTGAAGGTTTTTTATTATTTATTTTATTTTTTTTTTTTTTTTTGAGAATGTAATTCTTAGAAGTTAATTTGATAGAGAAGTTACGTTGAACATGTGTAGTAGGCAGAGTGAAGGAAGATGATTGAAGAAAAGGAGTTGAAGTAGAAGAGTTTGAGACTGTCAATGAAGAAGAAGATGAGGATGACGAGGAGTTTTGAGAAGTCATTTTGCTGCAGGCTCTGATACCAAGTCAGAGAAATAATAGGAGCTAGATGAATGCGTTTTTATTGTATATGCTTCTGTTTAAATACAAGTAGCTTTACACAATTTTACAACTAAAGATCAGTATAACATAAAAACCTAACAACCTACAGAACTTTGAAATGAATAACAGATATAAAGATAATACAATTGACAATCAACAAAAACCACACACTTCCTCTTCACCCATCAAGTCATTGGAAATCTTTTACAAAGATACATTTCAGGTTTCTACACCTGGAATCTGTAATGAGATTGAATGATTATACAAATGAGTGACAACTAATGCTATATACTAATATTTTGTTTTGGCGTCAATTGTATTTCTTGTACAACAGTTTATTGGTAAAGAATAAATCATAATTTCTTCCATTGCCATACTCATCAACGTTTAGGGTACTAATCATGGATTAATACAATAATTTGCTGAAACACACCTTAATTTGTCATATCTTGAACTATAGAAGCACTCAAATTATTCTTCAATTTCTTAAACCAAAGTACCAAAACATTAATTAATATCACCAGATTCAGAGTTTGCGTATGGAAACAAATCGAATTGAGAAATCTAGCCTCAAACACATGCACAGAGAGAGTTCTCATCCAATATTTCTCAATTATTAAGAAAAACAGGTGGAAACTAAACCAGATTGCAAACATCTACCAAAATCGAGATAAAGCATGGTATTGAAGATTTCTAAGAAAAGTAAATGAATGCGTTAGGCATCTTTCTTGTCAGACAGATTGAAACTTAGACCAGAACCCTCCAACTTTTCTTGATTAAGCTTCTTCAGACGCTCTGCCATCAATGGAGTCAAATAATTTCTCCAATCTCCCACGTTACCTTTCCTGAAAAAGGAACTGTATATAAATCCTGAAGGGTGCTTACCATTCTTGTTCACTTCCAAATTTTTCATATTTTCGAAACTACAAAATTTAGAGATCTCTTCTGCAGCTCCTTGCTTCTCTTCCTCCACGGAGAAAGGAAATCCCAAGAACTCAGCCAACCTTTTCGTGCATACGATGTTGTCTTCTTTAAGATCTTCATATTTGAAGAATAAAACTTTGTTAGGATTTTCCAGGCTTGCTCTCCAATACCCCAAAATATGATTCTCAAATGGTCCAAAGACTTGAGTTCCCCTGCAATACAACTCGAAA